>JANSTU010048608.1:0-23196 GCA_027564075.1 Bolitophila hybrida | reverse complement strand
AAATAGGCTATTAATAGCAAGAGGAACCTACTGATTTAAAGTGCTACATTCGAAAAACACTTCGGTCTGCCGGACGGTTTGAACCGGCGACCTCCCATAAACCAGGCCAACGCGTTAACCCACTCGGCTATGGCTATGGTTAAGAATTACTTGACACAAATTGCATATCGAAATCGGTGCCCACCGTTGGTTAAGACTACTAGATGTTATTCCAAAGTACTCCACGTATCTTTGTTTTTACAAAGCCGTGAATTCATGTTTATTTTTCTCGATGACATATTTACCGTATAGATAGCAAAAATCGTCTGCATGAAAATACTCGCGTTTTTTCTCATTTCAAAAGTTTTGGGTTGGGATCTGGGGTATACAAAAGACGATTCTAATTTTAACCTAATCTTCTCGTCACGGGTTTTTATTTATGTAGAGATGCGAATATACCTATAACCGTTATTCTAAGCTTATAGAGTGATCAAAATGTATCTACTAATTACTTTCTAGTTAAGTATCAGTTACATATTTCAGAATATACTCTCTACTTCGTTACTCACACGTAAGGTCGTGCCTGTATTTACTGGAGGCACGAATGTAGATTTAATTAACAATGAAGAATGATAATGAGAATCAACTGAACGAGAATAACCGAATACAAGTCCAAGCTAGGTACAATAAAATAATTGAGTAGAAAGTAACGAGTATCAATCTAAATTGTAAAGAGTATTCTCATTGGATCCTGTAATCCCTTGTGGGGCATAGGGCCAGTGTGCGATGCCGCACACCGGATTCATTGATCATTACGGGTTCACACGAATGTTCAGGTCATGCTAATGTGCTGTTTGTGCTGTGCTACTCCTATTGGAGCTACTGTGCTCTAACACTCACAAAACATCCCCGATGGTTGCAGGGCAAATGCGCATATTTTTGAGGTATCTCTATGCACCGAGATCTATCGTGCTATTTATATTCTGAATCGTGAATCATCAACGCCATCATACACTTATTGTTCTATACAGGGTGCGTTAATTGATGACATTAATGTTCCGTTATTCCAAATCAATAACCTTTTTTCAGAAATAATAAATAATAGGTAGAAATAAGAACAATTGAATAATAAATCTATGGTTATGGTTCTCTTAAAATGAAGTGGACAAATAGTATAAATAGTAAATGACATGCCAATTATGCTTTAAAAAACACAATATTTTTTTTATTAAGAGGTTATATCTGTTTGAAGCACAAAAAATTGATTTCTTCAAGTTTTTTTTAAAGTACATTTTTAAATTATAATCCACAACCAGTATAATCGATTAAGCAACAATTCAGGAGTAAAAAATATATTGTTAATAATTATTTACATGACGTTAAACCGCATAAACAATACAATATTTACAATATTTGCAGCGAGCAGTCTCAATTTCAGTAAGAGAAAGCTATCTATCCGTGGACCATAGAATCCTCTATGTTGAGGCTCGTAGAAAATTCAACACTATGTACCCAAGAACGAAAAATACAAGTCAGCATTCGCCGCTACACTGAAATGTAAAATTGCAACAGACAAACAAAATAAAATAACAACAACACCAATACAAAATCAAAAATATACAAATACAACAATAAAACCACCAAAAGCAACAACCACTACTGCAATGACGTCATGCAAAACAATTACTACAATCAACTCAAATAAATTATACGATGACTTAGATTCCGTTATAACAAGCCTTCCAGATTCTGATGATATACATACAGATCGTTGGTGGACTTCCACCAGCCAAGTAGGCTCCAACATGCCTAAAAATAACCTCATAAAAACATATCTATCCAGAACTGGAAACTGACCCATTAACGAACCAAACCAAAGAAAAAACACACAAAAAATCCAAAATGTCCAAAATTCTGTACCCCAAACATCCAACTCCAAAAGATTAAACCAATAAAGGATGGATGTCCTTGGAGTATACTAATGCAGTGGAAATGGCAATCTATGATAGATATACTGCTCATAGAAATTTTAGAAGGTGTAGATCAGAGACAAATTTTAACATTTTCCAACGTCAACGATCAACTAGAAAATTCTGCATGAGTTTGGTGTTTAAAATTTAGGTTTTCATCTAATAAAACCACAAAGGAACTCTGGAAAATGATTAAATCTGCAGGAATAGTTAGTGATATATACACAACATGTAGTTTTGATGTATATGTTTTAAACTCGTTCTTCACTAGCAATGCTTTTGGTTCGACTATGACAAACATTTTTGAAGGTTCAAATCAAATGCTGTGGGATTAGATGAAATACCAATAAGTTTTATTAAAATTTTAATACAAGACTTATTCTTCCTTATATACCTATGTCATATCTTTAACACAATATTAACAATGTTTGTGTTTCCCCGTCAATGGAAGCAAGCAAAAGTTATACTAATACCTAAGTTGTCAGTGCCGAAAAGTATACATGATTATCGCCCTATTAGTTGGTTACCAGCACTTTCCAAGGCTTTTGAGTTTATTGTGCGTGAGCAAATTAATACATACATTTCGGATTATAATCTGTTATCAGATAAGCAATCAGGTTTTCGAGCTTTACACTGTATTTCAACTGCCTTATTGAAGATTTCTGAGAGTATTTATCAAGATATTGAAAAGAACAAAATACCTATGCTTATTTTTCTTGATTTAAAAAAAGCATTTGATAGTGTTCACCACGAAATTTTAAGTCGTAAGCTATGTGGAATATTTGATTTCTATCTACATCCAATCTACATTTCTATCTTAAAGAAAGATCACAAAAAGTTTCAAGTGAAGGTCAAACATCGAAATTTCTTAAGATTATTTTTGGACTTCCGCAGGAATCAGTTTTGGCACCGTTTTCTATTTTTATTAACGTCAGTGGTCAGAAATAGTGAAAGCGATAGACATACCAGGAACAATCCGTAGAGCTAACTATGACATGAAAAGATCCATGAACTACATTTAAATCTAATTAATACTCAATCACTTTTAATTTCGAGACAATCCTTAACACAACGAACATGGCCAGACCTGATGCTGAAAAAATGTGGTCATATCTCACTGTGAAAAGGTTAAAAATTTAGGTATTTTTTTCGACCAGTGGACTGACTATGTCAACTATAATTGTGGAAGAATTTATGGTGGATTACGAAGACTGTGGAAGATTTACAATTTATTACCCCAAAATACACGATTTGTACCCATTACTTATGGAGACACAGTTTTTTGATGTATGGATCAATCTTCTAACAATAAACTTATGGTAGCTTTTATCGCATGCATTCGCTTTATCTATAACTTAAAGAAATATGACAGTGTATCTCAATATGCAAATACAATTTTTTGCTGTCCTCTTTTCATTTTTTTTGTAAAATGGTTGTTGAGTATAAATTATTAATAAATAAATACAAAATACAAATACAAAAATCTGAAAACCAAAAAGAACACTAGTGCCGTGGAGATCCGAGCATATAGCAAAATGCATAAAGGGATGAAAAAAACCATAGCTAAATTCATCATCCCATCCGACGCAAATCTAGCCACAATTCGAATAAACCGCGCGAAAGCCAGACTGGCCATACGCACAGCCAAAAGAAAGTCATGGTCATATATCGAACCTAATTTAACAAATCCATCCATATTAATTCAAAATTAATAACAAAAACCAGTTAAAATAGCAGAAACAATTGGAAACCACTTCAGCACGGTATTCATCTCTCTTAATTTTCGTGAGCTAGTCACAACTTTGCATAAATGTAAAGGATCGTCATCTGGGCCAGGCGGAGTGTACTATGCAATGGTAAATCTCGCATACACGAAGTGAGCACAGCGGTTGCCTGGCCTTGTTCCACAGAGCTAATTGACCTCGCGGGTGTGGTTTTGGGTACCTATGAGTAGAATTCAGTCTTAGATCAATCGTTTATTCCGTTACACATATCGTAAGCATTAATTAAACATTAAACTTAATTACTATACAAATTTTACGTAAGTAGGCTAACATAGATTTTATATTTTTTTTGCCATCGAGGGCGATACAACAATTATATCATATATTTTTTAGAGGTATATGGCCATTTCGCCGAATGCAGTTTCACCGAATGGCCGTTTAGCGGATCGGTTTATCACTTGCAGTCCACTTGGCTGACTATCGACTGGACTGCAGTGTGAAATGATGCGGCCATGTTTCATCCATTGTCACATATCGACATACAAATTCGGGTTTATTACGATAAAATATATAACAGCTCCAAACACTGCTCAGAATCATCAATTCGTCTTTGTTTTTGGTCGATTGTGAGCTTACGCGCGCGGTACTTACTTTGAACACAGCTTTCGCTTACCCAAATATTTGCAGACAACCTGTTACTTTGGACAAAGATGTATTTGTTCTATTAAAATATTTAGCACACAACACAAGACTGACAGTGATCCTGGAGTCAAGAGGCCTAATATTTGGCAAGCAGCATGGTTTCCTAAGGTCTACTGAAGACAAACTAACTAACCTCGAATAAAACACACCAGAAATTCAATTATCAGTTCTAACCATAAAACAATTACTCATAGCAGTTATACCTCGCTATTTACGCAAACTATTTTATTTGAAACATAAAAAAGTCGTATAAAAATCCAAAAAATATGTACGAACTAAACCGAAATTAACATTTATTTCATTGTTTTTATTATAATGGCTGAAATGCAGTATACTGCTTACCGAGGGGGTTCATCCCCAAGGTCAAAACAGCAATAAAATTTTGTCGACTACCTAGAAGGGAGATATGGGTTTTAAAAAATGTACAATGAAGGTATTAAAGAGCTTGCGCAAACAGCCATACTGTATGTAGAAATGTACAAATTATACGTGCAGTTTAAAGTTTAAAAAAACCATAAAACAACAAATATACTTATAAATATCTCCGAATCTATGTTTGTATTTGCATAATAATTCTTTAATGAAACTGTATTTTGTGTTGAAATAAAATTTAAAAAAATCGCGTATGCTCGATTTCAATTTAAGATTAGTAAAAAAAGAGAAACAAACTTTTACACATCTACGCTATATATGTATATTTTTTAATTCTGATTTAAAATTCAATGGCTTGTAAATCGTTTCAATGTTTTGAAGGAAAATGTATCACTAACAAAGTCACTTCTAGTCGATCTCAATTCAAATCGTATGAATCTTTTTAGTTCACTAGTCTAGTAAATTTAGATTCCAGATAGCTGGAATTCAAATTCAGACGTGGTGCATGTTTCGAATTTCAGTTGTTTGAGTCAAAAGTCAAATGGACATAATATTTTCAGCTTAATAAAGAATCTACAGAATCTATTGAACTTGAAATTTGAACTTCTGAAGGATTGATAAAAAATACAGTGGAACCAAAGAATATAAACATTATCCAAACTCTGCTCCATCGAGACAAATGGTAAAAAAGTGAGATAAAAAGATAAAATTGTATGACTGCTATAATCGTTGTATCGCCCTCGAAGGCAACTATGTTGAAAAATAAAATTCTGATACATACATAAATATACATATTTATTAATATAATGTATTAATATATTTTAAACAATATTTACAAAAATTAACCATAATTCATTATTGTATTTTTGATTTAAATAAAAGGGTAAATTCTCACTGATTTTTTTTATTATTTCTCGGAAATAAAATCAATGAGACTTGACCACTCGAGCACATTATTTGCACACGTTTTATATGAGCATATACTTTGGTCTTGCAATGCAAACAAATATAAACGGTGTTCTCGTATCTAGACGCACACACACACACACACTCTCACAAAATCATTACATTTGCAACAAAGAAAATATACACTGACCCTCAGCTGCTACCGGTGCTTTCACCCTTGCCATGTGCCGCAGGCTGCTGCGTCTAGAATTTAATTATAAATATAGTGTTGCCACTGGTCCACCCATTATATGCAGTATATTATACATACATATATGTATTTTATATTATTATATGTAATATATGTGTCCGGGTGCTGGCAACTCTATCTAACCGCAAACAAGATTCTATAGATATTTCGGTTTATATGACGCATTCATATTAAACATATATAATATATATGAGTATACTCGTATATTGTACCTTTGCACGGTAAACCGAAGCTCCCACAGTTGCAACTATCGTTTGCTAGCAATGTGGGCACATCGACGACGACGACGACGACGGAGTGCGAGACCATGCGTACATATCAAAGTAACGGAAGTTCATAAATTGACCATTAACCATGCTTTATGGTACGAACCGGATATGTCGCCCTAAGTGCATATTGGCGCTAAAACTTTACGGTCCGCTCCGCCACCATATAGCGACACGCCGCACACAAGTTCGCCCTCTATAGCCAACTTCGATATCGAGAGCGAACCCAATTTTTATTTCATATTTTACGATCGAAAGTTCTTCGAAGCTCATTTATAAGTGATTTCGGAACATTATTATTTGTCGTTTGTATAATGCCTTTTCTTAAAGCGTTCGCAAAAGCTTTGTTTTTAGTATATATGGGCTAAACGACGTGTGGAAAGTATGAGTGTGTACCCGCAGACGGACGCAAATGTATTACAATGAGCTATTCTTATAATATTTTTTTGCGACCACTCGAAAACTTTTAAATTATCCGCAAAGACGCCAGATGGTGGCGCAAACATTTTAAATATGCTTTTCCATTTTTATTTAAAAGCCACCACACAGACACATTTTTTCTCTCTGAATATATAAATATGTACAAAATATGGATATTCTATATTCTACAATCTTTATTCTTTTCCATAATCTTGTATTCTTGTATATATGAAACATTATATGTAACGATAATATTCTTTTTTAATGCACATTATTTGGTGAGCGTTTGTATACGATAATCGTAACACAAGAACATTCAAATGCGAATGAAACGGAAAAGCTTTCTGCGGCACATGTTATACTGTATATATATATTACATATTCTCCTTTGAAGCGGGATCTGTGTGCTTTTTTCTAGCAAGTAATTGCCTCGAGCTTCAACATATTTTGGTATGATGTGAGTAAAACATCGTCGTCGTTCGATGGTAACTCTGTTGTGTGTCTGCGGCGGCATAGTTCTAGAGTCTATGCGTTTATGCTATATATAATTATTATATACGATTACCATATATACAAATCCCAGACTCGGATACTGACAAAAAACACTGCAATCGTATTGGATAACATGCGTACGCTTTCTGAGTGGTATCATGCTATGAATTACATTTTTTCATTATAGAAGAAAAAGAAAGGAGAGTTTTTCGATTATTTTGCATGGTTTTGTGATGTTGTCTGATGGAGTACACCCGTGAGCAGACACCAGACAGGCAGCCGAAGGAAGCAACGGGAACGAAGAGCGCGCGACATATATATAGATGTAATTTTGCACACTCTTGGCGTATCGTTCCCATGTGAATAATATGTATGTGTGTGTGTGTGTGTGTATATATGGAAGTGTTTGCTGCCCTTCTGCATGTGGATATGGCAAGGCGAGATTGGCTTCGGTTTATTATAACTAACTGATGAAGGCGCACTGGGGCAGAACAATGAGCAGCAAATAAGTCTTGCACGCTCGCTGCACCAGCTAAGGGACATGACGTTAAGGTTTGCAGAGGGATAAACATTATACCATGGTACACGTTCAGACGATTATATATTATGATAAAATATATTTAATATCTTAGAGTAGTAGTTGCAGTGATGGTATTAGTTTTCGGTATGAAAGCTTTTGTGTTTAGATATTTGGAAATTATAAATTATTTAAAGAAAAAGAAAAGTCTTGCTAAAAATGCATTTACTTTCTGAAGAAGAGAAAAAAAAATGCAAATCGAAATAACTAAAGAAAGAAGAACATTAATGAACAACATTAATGAGATGTGCTGTAAGGCTTCTTTTGGCATAATCCATTCCTATTTTAGATATATATCCACACCTGTTAACGTTAGCTATGAAATTTGATTTTGAGAAAACGTTATATAATATAATACCTATTATATAACGTTATTCTTAAAAAAAAGTTTCTTTATAAATTCTGATTTTCTCAAAATGCTTTGAAATTAATAAATAACGTTGAACTTTTGCTCTTCTCCATAATCTGTCCTAATATAATTCGGGCGATAAAATAACCTGTAATTTTTTTCCAAACCGAACATGGTTTTACGTTTATCATGTTTCGGTGGCACGTTGAGCGGCTGATTCGCCTCGCACAATTCATCCCGCACAATTCGGAGTCCGTTTACTGACTCTCTCTCCCATCGAGTGCCTCCCCGGGTGGCGGATGGGGAAACCAACATTGATTAATATGTTTATACCGGTAACATAAAAATAAAATAAAACATACACGCGCGGTACGGAACGGAATCTGGAATTCTAAATCCCGGCTGTTAACCATGAGACCACTATGGTGACTAGGTATCCCAACATTGATAACGACATTGAGTGAAAAATGAGAAAATCGAAATGAGAAGTTTGAAAAATTAGAAAATTAACCAACAAAACAGGAGTAGTAGAAGATGCACCCTTCCAGCGGAAGTCGAGAACTATGAGATCACCGGTGAAGGTGGTTTTTGGTTGATTGATTTCATTACCATTTGGAAGAACTAAGGATCACAGAAGATTGTCCGAAATAGACGGAATTAGAAAGCTATTTAGGGAGATAAGGTCCCCAGTTAGATATGCTGAAAGATGGTTACAGAAGATCCTTTCAATAACCAATGAGAGATACTATCGAAAACATAAGGTTTTTCTACAAATGTGTGATAAAAGAGCTGCTCAGAGAGAGTTGCACGCAAACGTCTCCTGATGGACACAAAAAGGAAGACTCCAGGTGGCAAAGAGACTCCAACCCCAGGAGTAAGCCAACACATGGGAAAAGCTACGAAAAAGCCATCCCAACACATGGGAAAGTCAATGCCACCCAGGAAGTCTACTATGAATCCTAGACTGGAGGCAATTGTTATAGGGGCGACAGGAACCTGACCCAAGTCTTTCTTGACCCAAATAAGAAGGCAAGTGATCAAGTTGTTGGATTAGGAAAAATAAAAATCTGTTGGATGAGCGCTCCAAACTCTGCAGAAGATGTGGTAAAACTAACGTCGCATCAATCTGGACACGAGTCAAGCTCACCTTTCAGGAAGTTGACGGATGATCGAAAGAGCTTGAAATGGCGAGCCAGCTAAGAATACTAACACAGTGACCACCAGGCGATAATATTTGAAATCAAAGAGAAAACGAGAGTCCAGAAACCCAAACTAACAGGCCCAAAATGAAAGGACAAACTTTTTGACAGAGAAGTTTTTGGACATATGTTAGTTATGGAAGACTGGAGTTTGAACAAAGAATTAGCAGACAACCTCGCAGAACTGGCCAAGGGCGTAGCAATAGCATATGTGATGCGTCAATGTTAAGACAAACACATAGTAAAAGACACTAAGATCGAAGTGTATACAAGCAAGCAAGACAAAGTGCTTCAAAACATTGTGCTACGAAGCAGACATCAATCCATTACATAATGGTAATGTCAAAGGAGAGGGGTAACGAGCATCAGAAGTCAGATGTCCACAGATTCTTAGATCAATCGTAGAAAAACTATTTCCTCAGCGGCCAAAAACGACGATGGTTATCATAATCAGAGAGACGAACATAGAAATTATAGTTAATCGAAAGATAAAAGACAACATGGCACCTGGACCGAATAAAGCACTAAAAGACGCTATCCAAAAGAGAACAGATATGTTCATCAGAACGATGCAAAACTGGCTGGATGAAGAAGTTTTTCCAGACCGATGGAAGAAGGAAAGGTGCACGACCGAGGCAGTAACAATTGAAGCAATTGCTAAAATAAAAGATTAAATAAAAATAGCAAACCTGGAGCTAGCTTATCACAAAATGGAGGCAGTACTAGTGTCGAGTCAAAAGAAAATAGAGTGGAAAAACATTTGAGTCGGAGAACAGTCAATAGGTTCTAAAGACTTGAAATATCTGGGTGTAATGCTCGTCAACAGGGTGCAGTTCAAGGTACATGTAGACTGCTGTAGCAGAAAGGCTGCTAGTCCTGCTCAGGATTCTGCCAAACATTGGTGGATCAGGATATCTTAGAAGAGTTCTGTTATTCAGAGAGATTAGTTTGGTTCTATTGTGGTGATACAAGAAATGGGTATCCAAAGAAATGGGTCGATCCAAAGTTACAATTAGAACATGGGAGGCACGGACCGGATAGACCAAATCCTTGTGTGTTATTGGATTGTAGTCCGCCAACAGAAGTGGTAGTGGTCTATTTTCATCTGGTGTGTTGATGTCACCCTTCTTTTTTCGTCACTGGTAAAATTTCGCGAGGACATTGCAATGGAACTATGCTTGAAGTATGGACGAAGACATCAAAGACCACCAGCTTTCGCAACCGATTCTAAAAATGCAATTACGATAGATCCTTGCAACACCTTGTCCGAACGACTATGAAATGAAATGAAATTCTAAAAAAACGCTCGGCCCGAATGGGTTAAAAAAGAAAATAATCATCCTAAATTTGTTGTTAATTTCTAAGGGTCCTTATACGCATATACCCAAATACCAAATTTGAATTTTATACCGAATTTTTGAATTAGTCCATTCAAGTGGTGTCTTACTTATTCCACTACATCTGTTTTTCTGAATGAGGTATCATATACCTAATCTAATTCACTAAAATACAAGTGCAAATGAAACTTTACCGTCGACGTGTACAATCCTGAATAAAATATAGTTCATAGATATATAAATGAGTTTTAACTATGATCCGGGTATTTCTGCATGTGACAGACCGGAGGTGTACATTGGCACACTATGCGGTGTACACTCAAATGCACTTACAGTGTGATGACATTGGAGACAGGCGACACGACATACTATCATGGCTTCAAAGCGAATAAAATTTATTTTGTTTATATATTGCAGACTGCATAAACCCCATGTTATTTATTTTCCAAAGATATTATACACATGCATACATACATATATATAAATATATATATATAATTTAATATTTACGATATTAGTTTATGATTTATTCATGTATCGTATAATAATTGATCAACGGATAAATTCGGCCAATTCTATAGTATTAAGTGCATGAGCGTAATGTTCATTTTATATGCATATACAATTCATGTTGTAAGGCCTATAACATGTTCAGTGGCCCACAATATATAATTTAAAATCGTCCCAGTTTATGGCCAGTCGGTATAATCGAATCATGTTAATGTTAATTATAATTTAATATGCATCCCATATTTTTGATTCACATCATCGCGTGTATATATTGTTTGAGAATGATTAGACCAAATGAAGCTGCATTGATTTATCCGAGCTATATTAGTTAATTTCATTTTTTTTTGTTTATTAAAGCTTCAGTATTTAATTTATCTTATCACAAGATTTTCAAGTATATATTACTTAGTCCTCATAATATAATTAAATTACTCTTACCCGGTGTAACTAAGGCAAAATGACAACGTCGTTGCGCCCTCGCACCCAAACTCATACAATTCTGTATTTTTTAAATTATCCGGTACTCATGGGGTTTGCCTCCACAGCGCAACATATATATTCTATACTGGCGCTTATACACAGAAATTTGGAATAATTATACATATAACACAGACTCCGAAGCGAATTAAACAAATACGCACTGGGAAAATAAAACTCTGTGCGTGTGTACATAAACCGCCGCACATCGGAGAATCCGTCACTTTTCAATGAAAACACAGAACGGTAAAATGGCGCTCAACATTCGAAAAACTCGTGGCAACAACAACTACAGCTATAATTCACCAACAAATTTGACATTTGACAGACGGTTTAAAATTTCGGATTTTTTATTTATTTGTATTGCACCAAAATACGCTTGTGAATAATATTATATTTATATGAGGTTCATATTTGAGTGTATATATAAAATATATACACACTTTGGATATATTTTTATTGAATTTATTCAAAATAATCGTTTTGTAATTGTATAATGTAAATATGAACTTTATATGTAGGTACAATGTACATTGTACATAAAAGAGAATTTTAATAATAGTGTCATAAACCATATTTTGTGATTTATGAAATTTAATATAAATTACATTAAATAATGGGCAGATAAATCTATAAATTATAAACAAACACTTAAAAGAGACATGTTTATAAATATAATATACAAAAAAGCATATTTCCTACTTAGTCGTTCGCTCAGATCAAAGACCAACGATTCCTCAGCCATAAATGATAAGTTTTTTTATTCCTATTTTACAGATACAAATTATCGCATTTTCTAGAGTTCACTCACACAGACTACATAAAGCTCTTGCGCACAGCCATTTATACCCTGAATAAGTCTAATTAAAAACTTTGAGCTTTAAAAGTTTTCATAATTAAAAAATACCATGAGCGCTCCAGAAAAGTCTTTCAAAGGGTGTTTTTGTGCATGTTTATCAGCTCAAACATACAAGTGTCTATATGTGTTTTTGAAATAGTGTGTGTATGCAGGCATTTATTTATACTTGCAAAGGAAGCTTTAGTGGCTAGCGGACGACTATTTAAAATGCAATTATGAAAATGGACGTTTAACTCCTATATATATAGTAAATTCGAGCATATCATTGAAAAATAGAGAAGAAAAGGCGCACAAAAAGGGCAGTATCTGTTTTATGTAAATGTGGATCTCAAACAGAGCGAAAGAGAGACAAGTTGCGTGGAAGAGGATAGACGATGTAAAACATAAACTCCCAGTGAAATGTTATTATCGAATATACCTTGCTCTTTGGGAGCACAAGGAAATGCTTTTTAGATTAGACTTTGATGATTATATAAATAGCGTTGGGTTTTCTCCAGTAAGGGCTGTTAGAGCGAATATGTGTGTGTGTGTATTTTGTCGTCTATGCGTTTGTTCAATAAAGAAAGTACTCAGGAATTTCATTAAATTAATGCGACGAGTTCGGTGTACATATGTATTTGCATTAATGTGTCATTTGGGTATTCAGTTTGGCTTGTTATTCATAGAAGTAACCATCAGATACTTGAATATTATAAGTATCTTATGGTTACTTTACCTACACAGATTTTCGTATATTTGCACTTGCACAGAGTGTGAAATTTTGCGGTAATTTCCGGAACAGAAATGCGAGGATATTGAATAGACTCAAGGCAGTCTCCACGTGTAAACAAACGTTTTTCTTCTGCATTGATTGACCCCTTAAACCATTAATGACCGGATGGGTAGTTTTCTACCCAGGAATTCAAATGACGATTACTATGAAACTACACTAAAAAATACTTGTTGGAACATATGTAATCTCTGAAATATTGGCTTGGTTTATGTATATCAATGAGCTTGTACCCCAACCCCACCACCACCCTCACTCTATAACCAAACATCTCCATGTAGACCAAATTTGAAACAAAAATCCAAGTATTTAAATATTTTTTATGAAAACATTACAATTAAATTACATTACATTACAATTTTGCTGTGATGTGGTTTACTTTTGCTTCTTCTTCATCTTCTTCTAATTAGATTCTTACAACCCAATGTTGGTCTGGGCTAGGACTGTTGGGCCTCGAGACACTGAAGTGCATTTCCACCTACTACCTGAGACAACTTACTAAATTAGTAAGCACACTCAGATTGCGACATAATAACAGAAATCCATGCTAACTGGAGCTTTGCACGCTGCCGTTTACTATCAAAGTTTTCATTCGCCAACACGCTTCATTACTTAGCTGGTTGTTGTTTTGTGTTTATACACTAAATTTAATTTTTCGAGTGTTTTAGGTTATCATCATCTACTGTCGTAAATATTATTCAACGTTAATTAATTACTTAGTGTGACAATTGAAAGTGAAATAAAGTGAATTAATTCGGATTTGTGATTCATTTTGTTTTTGTTTGTGTTATTCGAGGAACATGAAGAGACACAAAGCGTTGGATGAAATTATGGCAATCGATTCTAAGATCCGATGAAGGGGATGAGCTAGTTGTCGGAGTTCAACGGTCGCCCAAACTGAATGTCGTTAACGTGAGGTAAGCGAACAGGAGTTCAATGACGATGACATTGTTGTCGAGAATGCACCGCTTCAGAAGGATATTACTGCACGATTGAATTGGAGTATGAGACTGGAGGTGATGAGATCGAAGTCGATGGACCGTAAGATGAGGAACCGCCGGCTAAAAAGTACAAATCTCTGGCCGACTATGGTGCGGCGGCTTGGCGTAAGAGATCAGTTGGAGCCAAGTTGTAGGACAAAATAAAGAAAGGAGAATACACGCCCAGTAGGAACATGACAAGGAGCTCGTTACGGTCAAGTGGAGAGATAACGCAAACATAACAGTGTTATCCAATCATTCCATCATTCATTTGTGGAACCTCTTGCAACGGTACGGCGTTACGATCACACGTATCAAAAATTGTTGGGTAATGCCTGGAAATTGCATTGTTTGGTGGCAAAAACGGAGGGAAAGAAACCGATTACATTTTTTATTCAGAGGCCAAGTCACTCTAGCTTTGTTGTTGGAAGATAACTCTCCAGCAGTGTGAGAGATAGAAGGCAACCCAACATGTATGAAGCCATGCATTTTAATATCTACAGGTTTGCTTGGCATATATTCCCTAAATGAAAGATCATGGAAACCACATAGCTGCTCGTCTATCGTGACGCAAACTCAGATCTGTCTTGTCGACGACTTAATGTATCATCGAAGCAAATAACCTTTGGTGAAGTACTCAAAAGTTTGCGTCGACATAATGGCTCTGAAAATAGGTGCACCTATGAAAGTGACGTCGAGCAACTCAACAATAGACTGTTCTTTTGATCTGAAATGAAATAATAGAAATAACAAACGTTATCCAAATTCATTTAATAACAATCAACTTATCTTTAACCGTAATCGAATATTTAATGTTTTTCATTCTTTATTTTCCAATATGACTTTATCAATATGCTTTATGAAATATAATATAGCATCCTTGATTTTTTCCATGCGCGATGAAGCAGTATTTGTTATACCTGGCGGTAAAGTCAATTCATTAGCAGCTCGAATACGTCCTGCTGTTTGCATTGTAGTTGCGATCCAAACAGTTTAGTCCACATCAACCAAAAAAAACAGAACCTTCTTTTTCGACTGCATCGTCAGCAAATTTATCGCTAAATGCATTGTCCAATCCGTCTCTAGTTTCTAGATTGTCAGTATTGGGGGCTCGTATTCTTCACCACTTCCAGATGAAAAGTCTTCATCTGCACTATCCTCATTTAAGTTCATTTATTTCATAAAATAAAAGCTAAAAAATGGAGTACCGGTTTCAGAGTTTTTGAAACTGCAACTGAATATTAGTAAATAAATAATGCTTTATATGAAGTATATATTCTTCTTTTAAGAAAATGCTGATGATGTGATTTAATCTCATTATTGGCATGAATTACCATACTTCCGTAAATGTTGTAAATGTTATACCCTTACTAAAAGTCAGTAAATGTTAGCGAGAATTAAAAATCAGCAATTTATATCTCCTTATTTATATTCTACGACTCCTTATTCGTTCTTAAGAAATATAAGATAAAAAAAATAGTCCTGAGGAGCAGAAACCATTATTAAAGTGAAAGAGCCATAAACCTCATATGCATATGCAAATTTGGAATATGTGTGAAAGTTTTTCATACTTTCGAATAATTATTAATTTACTAAATTTAAGCGTTTTTTCTAAAAACAGGCTAATTTTTGGTTGGCGCCAAATTAATAGGCGATAGGATTTAGTTTTTACGTCCCGTGTGTGAATATGCTCGGATGAACAGTTCTCATATTTTAAATAAAAATTATATTGTTTTTATGGAAAATGGAATGGAAATATAAATTCTTTTTCTCCTTCCCTCCCCCCTTCTTTCCCTCCGTCTTTTCCTCTCTCCTTCTTCACCTACCCCTCCCCCCCTTAACAGTCTTTCTTCCTCTTTTAGACCCGCCTTTCCACTCTTCCTTCCTTTCTCTCCATTCCAACATTCAAATATCAACAATTCTATATAGTTATTTTCCCACCTATCTGATATAATATAAAATTAAAAATCAATGTTCTGTTGTCTGGAGCGTTTACAAACATCGACGATAGTTTCCCATCTCTCAAACACGCCACGTGGAACTGGACGTGTGAAAAGCATGGTATTTCGAGGTTGATGACTTGTTGATTCTCATTGCGAAGGCGAGGCGAATCGGAAATTGGACACGCTTAACTATGGAACGGTAATTTTGGAAATCTTCTTTTTAAAAATCCTCACATTATTTCCAATTCAATTCACAAAAAATAGTCGAATCCGTCATCAATCAGTTCATTAGTTATGCTTCCAAGGACCAACCGACATTATTTAATTTTTATATAAATAGATAATAAAAATATATATATTTGTTAATACCTCTACAGAAAATAAAGGTTCGCAAATTCTATTCTTTAATTTTATCGGCGGCTAAAATTAGTCGTGCTGAATTTTTTTTATTTATTTTATATATATTTTAATAAATTTTAAACATTTTTAGAGTTTATATAACTATTTATTTTTATTAATTGAACAATACAATTATTAGCCCCTCTCACACCGCCCCTATATACATATAAAAAAATTCTTCCATTAAATTCGGTAATCTTTATTCTAAAGATTTTTTAAATTACATATCGAATGATATACATCTTTTACACCGTCTAATCTCCTTAAATGCAATCAGAACCACGAGATGAGCCCATTGTAATTAAGATCTGAGGTATTTAAAATACTCGAAAAAAGATATTACATATACATTTTTAAAATTGGAGGGATGAGAGCCTATATATATATATATATATCTTACACATACAGTAGTAAATATTATAAGTAGTTAATATTATATTAGTTGATCCTAGTAGTTATCTACTGTAAAATTAATTCAAGAAAGCATCTACTCGTGATTTCTCTAAACATAAATCAGAGACGCTAAGTAAACAAAAGCACTTCGCATACTTCCTGTAATTAGAATTTAAATATCGTATATAATACATAATCCCTCGTAACATCCGGCGCACTATCGTTTCTTATAATGTTTGGTGTGTGTGCTCTGGCTAAAGGTTTCTGTTCCATCATCGTCAGTGTTGCCAAGTAATGCTTGTGCATTAGCCATCTTCCTGTTCGCATTCACCCTTTCCGCGCCTCTGGGTCAAACTAAAACCTTTGCTCAACTGCAAAGTGTTCAACCACGCGAACTACCTATGTGCGCTTAAATTGAATCCACGCACGAAAATCTATTTTATGTTGATCACCTTTTCTGCTTGAGATAACATGCTCAGTCGCGACATTCAAATGCGTACATATGCTATAAATTGTGCCCGAGCTAAACAAAATCGTATTTACAGTTGAACGCCATAAATCAGAGAGCAAAGGGGTGAACCGCCCGCGCACATGAAAGTTATATTAACACTCCCGCAAACAACCGTATATTACGAAATTCTCGGGAGCGCACTCGCGACACACACAACACGGAAAATATGTATAGCATTTACGCTGCGCACGCGATCGCACAACCCCACCCGCCCCCGGCTCTTCTTATACGCATATGTGTGTGTGTGTTTTGAAGCTGTGAAATTACTAGGCACAAGTGTGAAAAACACATACATATGTTAATGTGTGCGCGTGTACATAAATAGGGATGCACCAAGTAGGTGTTTTCAGGTTGCGTTTAAAATTTATGACAACAACTCGGTGCGGTGCAGTGTGCACTATGTGCAGCTATTAAGGAGCTATATTTATACAATATACAATTATACATGCTATATCTATCATTTACCGTAATTGTTCATGTGTTCTACTTCCGAGTGCCCTACTGAGCTGTAATAGTTATTTGAAGTGGTATCTAGGATAAACATAATTGCCAAGTGTACCAGCTGACAGCACTCGCGCAAAGTTATGCCTTTTTTCGTGCGGTTAGTGAAGGAACGGAAGGAATGTCAGTTTGGGTGCCCTCAAACTTTTGATATATACAAGATTGAACGATCCACATCCGTGAACTACTCGAGAGCAACGTTGCCATTGAAAAACCACAGCGCCGCCCTAGCTCAAGTGTGGGTGTGTGTGTGTGTGTATATGAATGTAATTTGCCTCGAGACTATTGAAAGCACAATTTCTCATCCAAAAAAGAAACTCATCTTTTCCGGGCGCCGAGTATCTCGTACTGAGCCACCACAGCCATAAGATATGTTATGCAACATTCAGAAATGGGGTAGTTTTTAAGGTTTCGTGATGTTTGCACTACACATTTATTACATGATATACACACACTCACTCTCACATAATCATATATATATAGTATATACACACAAAATACAAACACACATACATCAAGCAGCGAACATCTCATTTCGTCCAAGAAAATTCTTATAATATGAAAATGTGTATCATATATTCTGAAGTGTGCTTTGGCTGAATTTATTCAGCGACTATGAATGTATTCACATATACATGTATATTATATACGCATTGTGTGAGTGTATATGTGTTGATAACAAATGGTATCGCATAACATTCTAGTAAATTTACGTGAATGGGTGTATTGTATGTGTGTGTGTGTGAAACACGCGCGAGTTCATATAATGCACAGGCAGAGGCCAAAACAATTCCACGGTTCTGCAATTTCTGCACGTCGTTTATCCTGCCAACGCGAGGAGTCAACATGGGTGCATTCACACATACACGCAAACAAGCAAATAAACAACCCAACAAAATTCATATAACTGCACGCGAATGCAGCGGGTCTACATATAACGTGTTTGCAAGGACGAGCTTTCTTATGAACGTGAAATTAAAAATAAATTCACCAAGACATTTTTCCGACAGTGTGGGCACAACGTGTACGCTCGGAAAAATGCATTATTCTGTATATGCATTTTCCGCGCAAAATATCAAAAAATCTTTGCTGTGGCAAACGTGCGGATGATAGCGACACCGGAAATATTATCTCTATATAAATACACCCACGTAACATATACACACGTATATATTTTATGTATTCACATAATTTTGCATTTTATAATGAATCGTTGTTCGCTTTTATGTCGCGTCTCATGGAATTCAGTTATGTTCGCATTGTGAAGAAACGTTTTTTTTCTTTGTTAAAGAGCTTTACGTTGGCTGTAATAAAATTGCAAGACAATTGAATCAGAAGTTAGGGATTACGCGATGTGATTATTAATCATATATGATATATTATTTTATTGAAATTTTTGTAGTTTTTGTTAGTGTGTCCTTCTATAACTCTTTAGATAATTCACATATGAATAATTAGATCCGTAACCAGATTTTACCAGCAATAATTTAGAATGTATTTTATAAATTAGGTAAACGACAATTTATGTATATATTAATATATTTATGCATCCATTAAATTATAAATTAAGAAGGTCAGACTATATACACAATTGATTTTATAAGTTAGGTTCACATCTGAAGCAAGACCAGCAGCCGAATTCTGTGAGTAGACCAGTGAAGTGGCCGTTGTTGTTGTAATTGATACTTGCGTCCTCTGGAACTGTCAAAGTCATTGTTTTGTTTTTTGTTATTGTAAATTTTATTGTTTGCATACAAATATATTTAAAAGTTATGATTTTATTTTGTTATTAAATTCAGTCTTTTTGTGGCACAAAATCAACTAACACGACATTGCGGCGCATTTTGAAGGACGACTTGCATCTTTTCCCTTACAAAGTGTTTGTTACATTTACGCTCATTTCGTCGAAAATATGCTCAATGGTAATGGTGAGTTTTGGTTCAAAATCATCATGAGCGATGAAGCTCATTTCACATTGAATGACGCGGTTAATAAGCAAAACTGCAGCTTTTGGGCCAAGTTATCAAATTTTTAAAATCAAACATATTTTTTTTTAGTAAATATGACGCGATTATGCGGCTACGAATGTCGTTCGAATTTTGAACTAGAGGAAGATCGTCTTCGTCCTCCGATTTAATTAAACAATATTTATTAAGCAAAATATACTTAACACTATAGTTCTTATTATACCTGTTGCAAAAAATGGAATTACACAAAAGATATTAGTTTCTGCCGTCAGCTCGTGGTCTTGTAATCGATTTTTAATGAATGGCCTCGAAATATTTAAAAAAGTTCGGCAAATCTTCTTATCTAGGCGATAAAAACGCTTGAACTCTTCATCCGCGAAATTGACACACGGATCGTTTGCGTCTCGGTAGGATCTTCGCGCTTCTCGCATTGTTTGCAAAAGGCTATATTATAAAACAAAGTAAAAAATTTAAAACATGTAAATAATCATTTATATGTAATACCGTTGGTAAATATAGATTGTAAACATTTTTGAAACACAATTTTTAATTTCAAAACTCCAATATAATTAGCGGCAAGCGCTGAGTCTTCCTTTGACAAGAATACCGTGTTACCATTTGATCCATTGTATCTTACGTCGTCTTTCGAAGAATTCTTGTCAAGTATCATTCTTGGTTTTCCGCATGACAAACTTTTAAAGACATTTCGTCCGCTATTTTCGTAATGTTCGTTATTTGAATTATGAAAAACGGTGGCTAGAAATATACCGAAGAAAGCATTCAATTCGATAACATCTGTTATTTATCCAAGCATGTTGTTCTGAATGTTGGTGCTCGGAATTCTACTGAGCAGAAAGCGCATTGCCTTTCTTATTGGTATGACGAATAATAATCATCTTTATTGACTCGGTGATTCGTTTATTGACAGGCCAATGTTTTAGAGAAAAAAGAAAACAGAGAATGCAAAAAAAGCTAATTGAGATGAAATACCTATTTCACGAAGAATATTGTGCAGACGGGTTTGTCGTTGCGCAAATTCTGTTTTGGCCCATTCAGTAGCATACTTGCCAAATATTTTATCACTATCTTGCAATTCCTGCATTCGGTGGCCAGCTTCAGCAGGTTCAACGTTTATATCATGATCAGCTTCTTCGTGGTCGGAGTAAATTTGGGCTTCAGCAGCTGTATCACCAGGTTCAGCATCTAATGCTTCATCACCAGTTCTCAAAAACTGATTATGGTCGTCAAAATCATCATTGCCCTCACCGATTTCCAAATCTTCGGCACTTCTTTCCAAATCATCATCCTTACTAACGATGCACCACACCGTAAGTATTAAACTGTAATCCATTATAAATTTGGCTTCATATGTTATGTCGATAATTTGGCGCACTACTTGGGTCCGCTAGAGCACCGCATCTAATTCGGTTAAAAGTTGTACATTTAAGTTTTAAGTTAACTTTTAAAATATCATCATGGTGGCGGATGAAAATCTTGTGGAGTTGAGCGGCATCCTGTATGCTCCCAATTAGTGTGGGTGACTGGAAAAACTGATGATTTAATAGCAGAATATCATCTAATTATCCAGAATTGGGCTAATAACCTGTTCTGTCAATATAAATTGTTTAAACGAATCTGCAACTGGTGCCCTATGACCGTATAGGCGCATCTGAAAAAGATGGTAGCTTTATACCTGGAAATTAGGGAATATATCTAACAAGCTAGAACATCAATTCCGCCAGTACCTGATCTCGCAGTCGAAGTATTACGTGCCGGAGAACGGCATTGAAAGGACTATCTGGACTGAGCTTACAAATCATCGGTCGAAAATACGACTCTAGCCCAGGCCAACAACGTACATGAGGCTATAGGAAAAGTACTGGCCTACGGTACGAATAATTCTTTTCAAAGTTTAAATATTTTTGATAATTAACATTTCTGAATATATTAATGAGTTCAAGTTGTGATAAAAAAACATCCAATTTCTAAAATATATTTTTTTAAATTTATCATAATTTTGACGTTCCAGTTTTAACAAGCGGCGTGCTAAAGTGCCAAGCTTACCGTTCGAACTGTGCCGTTTTCTTACAATTACACTTTTGGGTCATTCAATACCAACACAATCTTTGGTCTGGGATAAGTTTTCCATATGTAAAATAATCCAAACTCTAAACTTAGATTTTTAAAATTTCAATAACAAAGGTTGGTCACTTCTCAGTACTGTAATTTCTGAACGCAATAACGTATATGGCTTAAATATTGATAGTCGTCTATTGAAAGTAGAAGCATGACAAGATTGGTTCACAATAATTCACAATAGTTCATATTAAGCTCATCTTTCAGATTGTATCCCAATCAGAATTAATCATAAGCAGAATTAATCCCAACCAGAATTAATCCCAACGTTGGAATACATTTTCATCGGAATCAAATCTATTTAGAATAGATGATTACTGACGGTTTCAAAGTACTTAATCAATTTTGGAGGATCAATAAGCAGGTAACCAAAAAAGACCAAAATGCTAAACATTTACCGAACAGCTGTTTTATATATATTCGTTTCTAAAGCTTAAATTGCCGCTTCTAAAAAAATATTAATAATTATATAATAAGGTGTCAAAAGAGTCCTGCGGGCTTGGCCACCGTCTGTGCCGCTTTGTCCACGACCGTTTGCGCTTCACGTTGTCGTAAGTGACCCACTTTTCATCGCCAGTCACCATCCGCTTAAGAAACGGGCCGATTTTGTTGCGATTCAGCAGCGATTCGCATGCGTCGATACGGTCCAAGATGTTTTTCTGCGTCAATTCGTGTGGCACCCATACATCGAGCTTCTTTGTGAATCCAAGCTGGTGGAATCCAAATGGTACTGACTCATGCCCAGCTCTTTTCGGATTTTCTCTTTACGAGTATTTTTCTCCATGTTTGCGACGTATAACTCACGAACGACTGAACCAAACAACAACAAGCGCGTGTATTAGCGCGTTAAGACCTTTCCAACAAGCTATAGCATAACCCGATGCGGTGAATACAACTTGAACTACCCGCTTGCAATGACACCTAGCGAAAATACCGCAAGACTCTTTTTATTCATATAAGACAAAATGAAGAAGTTAATGAAATAAAATTTTGAAATTCACTGAATCCGGACTTCTATCACTGACAATTCCTGATATAATTCAAGTACACTATTGTTAATTCTACTGTAATCTCATCATCTCATTGGATCCTCTAATCCCTTTTGGGACATAGGGCTAGTGATGTCGCACATGGGATTCATTGACCATTACGGGTTCACACGAGTGGTCAGGTCATGCTAATGTGCTGTTTGTGCTGTGCTACTCCTA
>JANSTU010048597.1:0-23198 GCA_027564075.1 Bolitophila hybrida | reverse complement strand
AAGCGGAAAGGTAGCAGCCCTACCTCCAAACTAGGCAGCAATAGGCTAATAACCTGTTCTGCCGAATATATATTTATGAGCGAATCATCAACTACTCGTATGCGGACCGAAGAGGTAGACCGAAAACGACGTGGAGGCGCACAGTCGAACTAGAGCTGGCAGACGATCAAACGAACTGGACGACGATTAAAGCTTTGGCCGCCAACCGCATCTAATTCCGCAACTTTGTTGCTGATGCCCTATGTCCCGAATAGAGATCAAAGGAATTTTTATATATAGATCTGTCGAACAGTACTCGTTTGATAGGAAAAAACCGAATGTTCGATATCGATTGAAACATCAATCTTGATCTACTATCGACCAACATTGAAACATTCGCTAATTGGCAATTTAAAAAAGATAACGCAAAAATACTTCCATATTCATAGGTTATTTATATGTCAAATGAAAATAATTCCAAAACATAATTAATTACAGGCGCATAAATGTTTATATGTTTTAGAGTATATACGGTGGCATTTGTTTTAATTTCCATATTACAGACATTTAGTCGCAATAATTCCAATAGTATTTTGTACAATATTACTTTTCTAGCGTGATGTAATTTTTCTTCTTAACTTGGCTAAACATGGCACATAATAACTGTATCTAATACTGTGCATTCTACTTATCCTCAAATTAAATATTTTTAAAATGGAATAAAAATAAAATATTCACATAGAAAATGTATCAAATGCATACGAATTACCATGTTTTATTTAATTTTAGTATTTACGTAAAATTTTAAACCTCACTAAACAATTTCTTATGCGTATCGCCATCAAAAAGTTGATCGACAGATTTCCAGCAATTATTGAAACTATATTTACGTATACGCGAAATAAAAATAAAACCACAAATCAGTAACGGCATCGCTGTCGATAGAAATTAATTCTTAGCTGTGCGAAAATCTGACAAAATGTTTCAATCCGAGTATTGTTCTTGTATAATCCCGCTGATAATTAGAAACGACAGATATACACAGATAGGGTCATATTTGTTTAAATGTGTTTATAAATATTTTTAAATCGATTTCATTAATCACCAGTACATATACATATACATGAATCATGAATTAAAATACCGTCACACGGGTTGTTTCAAATTGTTTCACTCTAAGATATTCGACATTTGTATATAAGTAAAGTACTTGTATAAAAATGTCCGCCATCTTAGAATACATAAGTGAGTATCAGTTAATAATGTTAATATGTTCTATCGCCCAGCTATGTATAGCTATGTTTGAAACAGACCCGTGTGACTGTATTCTAATTCTAATCTCACGTGACTTTAATACATTTTAGAAATTTTAATTCACACTTTTCGCATATAAAAAGCGGTTTAATATAATTTTCGTGTTAGTGATCAATAAGTTAAAATCTTCATTATTATATTATTATTACATATAAATATTATATTTGTTAAATATATACATAAAAAACGTCTGAATAATATGATTTGCCGTAAACGCACTATTCGAACAGTGTTGTACTAAAATCTAAAAGGTAGCTTCTGAGTTGCTGACAGCTGACGGCTCTTCGTTTTAGTACTTTTGACATAAGCGTTATCGCTACATTTATTTCGGAATTGTATAAAAATACATTTTTTTGTTGTGATTCACTGGATTTTGCAATTTATATTTTTGTCAGTGTTTTTTTATAATTTATAGTGTACAAGGAATATAACTTTTGTTAAAATGGTAAAATAATAAAACACTATTTATGCAATTATTTCTGTTTCTGTTCTGTTCTATTTTATATATGTATATACAAATCTTTCAACTAGATTTACAAATCAATAATTTACATGTAAACATTTCAGCACGGTCGTCTCAAGGTACGGACCAGCGCCGAAGAAGCTGCTCGTAAGAAAACTGAACAAGCGCAAAAGGTTCAGGCATACCGGATTGGTATGTCAAAGGTACTAGCCAAGAAAACAGCTAAAGAATACGATGATGAGCTATTCGCCCTTACGGGTGTAATTCTATCCCGTAATCCCGATCTAATGACTTTATGGAATCTGCGACGTGAATGCATCCTTCTTAAGAAAACCGCAGAACCTGAAGACGCAGATGTCTTTAACAAAGATCTCGAGTTCACCGAAAGTTGTCTGTTGGTTAACCCGAAGTCGTATTGTGCGTGGCATCACCGGTGTTGGATACTTGAGAATTCTCCTGAACCCAACTGGGGACGTGAAGTTGAAGTATGCACAAAATATCTAAAGATGGATGAACGAAATTGTAAGTATTACCAACTTACATTAATATGATGTAATAACAATATTTTTCATCTAATTCACAGTTCATGTATGGGATTATCGGCGTTATGTTGTTGAGAAAGCAAATGTTCCACCCAACAAGGAATTTGAATTCTGCACAGAAAAAATTCACAAAAACTTCTCAAACTATTCTTCTTGGCATTATCGCAGCAAACTTTTACCCATTCTACATCCACACCCTACCGATCTTGAACGTCCTATAAGTGAGGAAGTTCTTAAGGATGAACTAGAAATGGTTCTTACAGCCGCATTTACAGATCCAAATGACAGCAGTGCTTGGTTTTATCAAAGATGGTTACTTGGTAATTTTATATTACTAACATTTATTTGAAAATATTAAATATAAACAAATCAAATTAGGCTATTCTCAACCTAAACTAGACATAGCTGCCTTCAGAATGACTAAAACGCATGCAGTATTATCGTTTTCCAAGGCAGTGAATTTAAATCACGAATCCTGCAGTCTGTCATTAGATGCCATCACTAAATTTGACACGCAGCTTTGGAAACCAGTCAACGAAGATTCTTCGCAGTATAGTTATGTGTGGATCTTAAAGGACACGTTCGAATTAAACACGAACAGCAGTGATTCACTCGAGCTAGAGTTTATAGACGAAACCCTCTGCGGACATAGTTTGGCTGTCCGTAAGACAGCCGATGGACTTTTCGGTATTAAAATGCCGAAATTTGGTTACGAATTTGGTTCGGCTGTACTCGACGAACTAAAAGGACAACTAAAGTCTTGCGAAGAGCTGTTAGAATTCGAACCAGACAGCAAGTGTATGTGTTATTACAAAATAGTCATTCGGATTTTAATTTATATATTGTTCTCGTTTGCAGGGACTCTTCTGACGGCTGCATTACTTATGCGAGCTATTGATAGGACCTCGTACCACTCTAATGCTTTACAAAATCTTGTTCTGCTCACAAAGGCGGACCCAATGAGACTAGGATATTATACTGATTTGGCAAATAAGTGGAGCATTGAACAACAACTGGAAGTTTGGATTTCAGCCCAAGACTCGGAAAAACCCATCAATCTATCTGGACTTGATATTTTCACCATTTGCTACGAGCCATATTTGTGCGTTGTACGGGAAATTAATTTTGAGAATAACAAGCTAAGTCGACAGTCCTTGGAACGAGTTCGTTTTCTTGAGTCATGTAATGTGAAAGTAATAAAATAAGAAAGTTCCTATTTCATGCTATTTTTAAAATATTATACACAGTTTACATTGTCAGCTTGTAAAGCAAAAATATTAAGTCTAAAATGTATGTTTGGATTTTTAAGTGTGCATAATTGTAACGCCTTATTTTGAATTAAGTCAATTTATTATTTTTTTATATTTACTGTGCACAATTAAATAATAATAATAAAAAACTTTTATTTAAATAAATATGCATTTTTAATTTTATTGAATTTTCACATAAGAAGCGTTATCGGAAAAAGTTTGTGGCAGAGCACTCTGAACTTTCAGCAATACTGGCACAACACGACCAATGTCTTTGGCCTGGGTGACCCTGATGACCGTGACCACATCCCTTGTAACCAGGCATTTTACCTTCGCATGCACATGTTGCAGTTCTTGAACCACTAGTCGCACAGAATGTACAGCAATAGAATTGGCCGGAATGAGGACGAAGTGTTCGCACACAGCACATAAACGGACTACCCTACAAACGATTAAATGACATTTAAATATATCCGCATAAAACTTAAAAATACGCACTTGTATCGGTTTTCCCAGAATTGATACGGTTAGTGTTAGAGTTCCGGCAGCATCTGGTACAAATGATATTGTGTAACTTCCATCTCGTTTGTCACTTATCTAAAATAAATATAAATTGAAAATGAATATACAATATTCTTGTTTGTCTACATTTACTTCCGTTTCTAAGGGTCTAGGTGGAACTACCCTATATTTTAAATGTACTTCAATTGTTAGACCTCCATGACACATTGTTCGCTCATCATTGTCTCTTGTTATAAGCGTTAGTTCAGCCTTCCGATGAATCCTCAGAAACATCAGCGCATCCGAATCTAACGTACAAAACTTTGGAACAGCTGTCTGAGTTGCAATTATTCCATACAGTGGAATGTTGTTTTGGTCTTTCGTGGATGGAGCTTTTACTTCGGGCAAAAATTGCAAAGAATCTGTAAATTTGGCGTCCAGTTGTGATCTTGATCTCTGACAGTGCTCAAGACGTCTTAATAGAATACCGGCAACAGAGAGCACTTCAATGTCGTTGTTGTCAGACAAGAGATCCTCTGTGAATTTTATAGCCATTTTAGCTTCGATGGAACGTTTTTCTAGATCAGTTTGTTGCTCGACAATAGTCAGCATTTTCGTGTCTTTAGCACGTGATATTTGCTTGAGTAGTGTTCGTTTGTGAACTTCAAGTGCGTCCATGTATTCGGCTAAGAATATTTCGACTTCGTTCTGAAATTTGATATATTTTCTATGAAAAAATATAATAATATTTAAAAAATAATATAATAATTAGTGTTATCATCATTACGTTGAAATGGTCAATATACACAAGAAGCTTTTTATCTCAACATCTGCCCTGTAAATGTTATATTTTTCAACTATTCTATTCAACAATCGGCAATGAATTCCCAATTTCAAATATTACTTATAGTGTTCATGTACATTTAAGTGAGTGTATGTTTATTTTGAGTAAACAATTCAAATTCGAAACAGCAGACAACGATGAGAAGGCATGACAAAAAAAGCATAATCTCGGAATCTCTAGAAACAATCTATACACTCTATTGAAGTCTTTATACAATATAGTCGATATAAATGGATCGAAAGAATGTTGCCAAAAAATGAAAGTTCATTCTTTATCGTACTTGTTTAATTTTATCAGAAATTGAGAAGAATGCATGAAAAGGGACAACTTGTTGTGTTTTTTTACAATATTATATTGTTTTTTCAGAAGGATGCGAAAACCGATAGTGTTATCGGGAGTAGAGTTTGATGCAGATTGTTATTGCGTGTGCAACCGTTTAGAAAATAAATAACAATCAAATGTGTAGAAGCCATATACTGTACTTTTTAAATAGAGTTTTTTGAAGATTGTCATAACGTTTGGAAGTTAGAGTATATTTAAGTAAATATAATTTAAAGATTATGTATTAGAAGAGTACATAATATTAGCTATTATGCTTTATGGCAATGCTAATCAAGAAAACGGAGATTTTACTTTTTTATTTGATACGACGACAAAATTAATCGACGAACTTTAATCGAATATTTCGTCGAACGATTTGAGTAATTTTCAGTAAGAACATTTGTCTCGAAATAAAATTGTTCGTGCTAAACAAAAGTTAGAGTGAAATTAACTTGGACTCGAATAGTGTAAATACGTCTCTCATTGGATCCTGTAATCCCATTCCGAATGTCTCAAAAATATGCACATTTGCCCTGCAAAGTTGTTAGTTACGCGTAAGGGCAAATTAAGACTCCTAACCCTCGGGAATGTGTTGTGAGTGTTAGAGCGAATCATACGATTGGCCGAAATACGATATGCCGAAACACTCTTAGCCGACACAATATTACCCAAGACATTACACAAATCAGCTTATATAAATATAAATATACATGGTAAATTGCGTTGTTTTTTAAAAAGCTAATCTGATGTTTTAACATATAATTTGTTACGCCAGTCTTGTTGTTCATACGTTGTTATTTATTTACATTTAATTGGGAGCTTGGGATATTCGCGCAAGCGCAAATAAATGTTCGAGCATCTTTTTTAATATTGTGTTGGCCACAATTATGCTCATCCTGTTTCGGCTAATCGATATTACGCCAATTGAGATTTGGCCAATCGTATAATTCGGACTATCGTAATTCGGTTTATTGGAATTCGGCCAATCGTAGTACATTCGTGCAGGACTACAAAAAACAAAAACCTAGAAGCCAAGGAGAAATACAAAACTATAAATATAATATGATAATCGCAATAAATATTACATAAAATTATAGAAAAACAAATTGTTTTATCGATTTTGTATACAATAAACTATAATAAATCACCTGAACAAAGTCCGCTCGCTGATTGATCTTTTTTGTAAATCGGTTAAGCTTAGATATCGAATCGTTTGCGTAATCACTGAGTGGCCTCGTTCGTTCAAGGGCATCTTTTACGAGTTTCACATAAACTCTTGACGCTTTCAGAATAGGCTCGCATTTATGGCCTCTGTGCAGTAATATCGTGCAATTGCTGCATACAACCTATATAAAATAAAAATATTACACACGCAACTGCTCAGAAAATAGAAATATGCGACAAAGTGGGCTGATTCATAAAAGAAAATCGAATATATTATGAAAATTGTTCAAATATATACCTGGAGACAAATTGTACAAAAGAATTTTAGGTCATGCGTAGGGTGAACTAGGCATTTTAACTGCTTTTTGACCTGTAATAGCTGATCGGACTCATTGCAGTGCCGCAGGTCTGTTAAGAAGCGCACATCATGCATGGATGTTGTTTTCTGGCGCAAGTGAGAGTCTCGGCATAGAGTGCACAAGTTAATACTGCATGTCAGACAACATGCAATTGCCTGTAAATGATTAAATTGCAAACAAATTATAAACTACATAAGATTTAACGCACCACCAGTTGTTCAAAGCACAGACTACACCATATCGTTATCGGCATGTTTTTGCCCATGTTTATAAGGGCATCCTTTATTTTTCTTATAGCAAAAACGTTTTGTGGTAGTCGACTAATGCCACCGGCTGAAAGTGTAGTAAATGTTCCGCAAACTGTGCACTGGATCTGTTTTGTGTTATCTAAATTAAATACAATTGAGGAAGTTCGTCCTTTGGGTAACTTCTGTGAGTTCTGCAGTGTAAATTAAATAAAATAAATAAAATATTGGAAAATCTATTTTAACCTTTCTTTCTTTATTGGTGGTTTTAGAGTCCACACTTTTGGAATGTTTTGGACTGAAGGAAAATCTTCTTTTTGCATGGTCACTTGCTAGGTCTAAGAGCGATGCTGCCGAGTATGAATTCGTACAGGTAGAATCCGAAGTTTTACCTATTCATGAAACTACTTTTCATCAATATAAAACTACAAATCGCATATAGCACTGAAAATATTATAGTATTTTGCTTACAACTTAAATCAATCTCGCTATTTTCTTGAATCCTAATACTTGATGGATCTGCTGAACTTAAACTAGCATCACTTTCTACTAAGCACTGCATACAAAAGGTGTGTAAACAGTCAAGAACACGCGGATCCCTGAATGGATTGTTGCATATTACACATTTTAACAGATCGCCCATAAAGGTATTACGAGTAACTTCTTTCCGATTGATCTTGTTTTGTTTCAATGGTTGATTGTTTGGGACATTTTGTTTGACACCGGACAATATTACTGGATGGCGGTAAAGTGTTGAATCAATGGCTGGAACGCTGTACTTTCGCAAGAGACAACATTTCTCGGATTCAGGAATATGATAGTCTGGCAAGGAGATGCCTGAACTGGAGGAAATGGTTGGATTTGAAGGAATTGATTCATTTACTTCTGATGTTCGATTACTGCTGACAATATCTTCTATTTCTATTGGATATAATGACAATGAAGGTTTCCTAAATGTTCCTGAACTAGTGTTTTTCAAAACACCAGGTAAACTGTTCCGCTGCTTGTCTGACAAACTTATCTGATCCTGCGACAAGCTAATTTTAATTTTCTTTTTTCGCATACTCTCACTCAAGTGTTTTTTTAGATTTGATTCAGTGCTTTTCTGTCTATTCAGCTCAATTGGCGTAACTTCATCCATATCGTTCAGACGATTATAACCATCTAAAGTTTGCTTATTTGGCGGAACACTTCCATTAGGTTCCATTTTATACTTATACACTGAACACAACACTTCATTGCTTGTACTTGATCTTGTGCACACGTTTTCCACTTGCCACTCAAACTAGTTCTGCGAGTAAAATCGGTAATGTATATAAAAGCCTCAACGACATAATTGAATTATGTCGCTAAGGCATAAGTATATACAAGAAGCATATATAATATTAAATATGTCTACCTGCCACCCGCCTTTTTCAGTTATTTATTATATAAGGCACTCAAATGCTGAGATTAATGTGTGTACATAATAATTCCTCGTATTACTCGTATATACACACATACATAGATATATGTACAATTACATAGCTTTGCGGAGGTGAAAAAACAAACGGGTTTAATTTCCCTAATGCGTCATGAGACTTGAAGCTTAAAGCTTTGCAATATTAAGAAATTTAATATGAATAATACATACATTACTAGAAAATGTGTGTGGTATTTCTAAATTGATTATACAATTATACATGTAAAGTCAAAAATATAACAAAAAAAAATCTTAAAAAAACATCCATTGAATTTTAAACAGTACTGCTCACCTTTCTTTAAATTATCGCCGTCTAAACTTCAGTTCAGGAGCAGAGCCCCTAAACTGTATATTCTCACCAATTTTAGAAGGGACATAGACCCTTAGTAAGAACATGTTGTCCTTATGTGAGGGAAAATTTTGTATTAAAATGAAAAATCAGCATCCGAATGAAAAATTTTAATAAAAAAATAATGGCTTTTTTAAGTTTAAGACAAAATTTATAAATAAAAAACGATATTCGTCTATTTTTAGAAGTAAAAAAGTAAAAGTAAGTAAAAAATGACTGTACTATTTTATGGACCTCAAACTACCATTCCAAAGAGTAGTTTCAAGCTGAACTTCTTAAGGGCGTTGTAGGGTATTTTCACTGAAAAAAGGCATATTTTTTAGGCGATATAAATAGCGATCATTTATTAAATCTTTAAATCTTTTCTACATAATAGTGTGGTACATTTCAAGAATATTCTGTTAAATTTTGATGGAAAAAAATAATAATGATATAAAAAAATAATAATGAATGGCAGGAAATCAGAGGCGTGTCGAAAAAAGTTAATCAACTTTTTTCGACACGCCTCTAATGCACACGATTTCTCGAAATTAGATCATCGGAATCCTAAAATTACAAAGGCAGTCGTTAGAGGAGATGTTTTTCGAGGTAACGTGCGGAGATTTTTTTTTAATTTTTAAATTTTTGGCGTCACTTTAAAATAAAAAAAAATCAGGCTATTTATTATTGCAAAATTGATAATTTAAAAAAAGATCCCAGCGTTACCTCATGAATTATATGAAGAAGGGCTGTGCAAAATTTCAGAAAGATTTGTCATTTAGTTTTGCGTAGTAGATAATTATTTTATACTCACACTGAATCTTCTATCCCAGGTCCATAGAGCAAATTGCTTTCATCTAGATGGTCGAGAGCATCCTTTTGACCTTGTCTACGCAATTTTCTCTCTTCTTTGCTGTTAAGAGCCGCTTGCTCCTTTGCTCTTGTAATGCGCAAGTGGTCGGCTTGATGAGCCCATTCATGAGAACTGGGTCCTGTTCTAATTCCTATCTCATGCCTGAAGGATAATAATGCAAAATTACCTTCGTTGAAAGTATACATGCAGCAATTTTGACAATATTATTGGTGCCACTAACAGTTTTTGGTGAGATTTTCCAGATGTGCTGGTTCAGCCTCTTGTTATAATTTTGCGTGAACCCAAGTGAACCCACGTTAATCAACCGAGAATCCGAACGAATGTGAATGAAAACGGAGAAAAACTCTTAGTGTATTCAGCTACTGCTCGACATGACATCAAATAAAATGTCCATGCAAAGAAAATACAGGACGCTACCTGAATGTCATAAATGATGTAAAAGAAATATTCAATATGCTGACACACAATAAGTTTGCCATATTTACCGACTCAATTCTGAACACTCAAACCATTATTACATATAAGATAAATCTAATTGACCTTCGAGATCCCGAGCCACATTCCTATTTATATTTAGAATAAGAGAACAGATAGAGCAGCACAAAATGCACAACACAAATCAATATCTAAAGTTTACAACAACCTACTTGACGTGAGGTACAGACGAAATCAACGTGGAGGGCAACAGTCGAACGTGAGCTGGAACGAACTGGACGGGCGATATTGGGAGTTATTTATAAGACTGAGCAGCAATTTAGACTTATAAACTGTTTTGCCGAAACTTTGTATTAACGAATCACTAAATTTGGCATTTTAAGTACAGCTTCTAGAATCCTAGATATATAATTCGTGCGTCTTGAACCAGTTGTAATCAAGGTCACGGTGATTGTATATATTAAGAACGCATCAAAAAATATGTAAGTGTAATTGACGCAGCATCCACAATTAAAAATACGAGCTATACATAATAATAGTTCGTCATCTCGGGACAAAATAAATTTTGAGAAACAAACACGCGCGCTCAAACCACGTCGCTCGCATGCTTCTGAACGCAAAGCTAGCTGTTGTTTGTAGCTCGCATTGTCGCCATCAATCAGTCTCTCATCAAACGTCGTCTCATATACGCAATCTGCATATCCGCGCCGTTCCGCATTCGCAATTTATGTAAAAAAAATAACGTGCATTAATTTAAATATATATACAACCCACCAGCGGTTTTTTCCACTCGTCCATCAGCGTCCAAGCTCACACTTATCTGCGCTTCAATTCTATAAGATATTAAGTTATGAATCCAAAAAGTATTTTTATTTGTATTAAATAATTATTGAATATTATTAATGTGCGTGAATACAAATGGCAAACATTCAGTGGAATTGTTGTTTCAATATTGATTTTAATTTTAAATTGTCTTCAATTGAAAATGTTTTTTTTTAATTTCTCGATTAGATGAAAGGGGAATTATACAGTTCCGGGCGATCTCCGCAAAACTGTTAAACGCTTTATGGAAAATATGCTTGACTATGATTGATTTATCTTATTCTCTTGGTTCTGCAAAACAAGCATTGACGAAGCCAATAGTAATTTATACCCACATATTTCCATATTTTTTGACTAAATCAAGATTATTTATTTACAGACTCACACAAGCATCAATTTATTGAGTTAAACCAGATAAACGAGGTGGTAAAGGATTTGTCTAAAAAGAATCGGAAATAAAGTGTTTTATTAAAAGGGTACCTCAGAGCTTCAGGGCAAAGCAAGCACAAAAAACCGCCTAATTTATGTATTACTTGACTTGCATGCAACTTTGCTGCACGTTCTTTACGTGTGGTTACACGAGTTCAGTTCGGTTTTTCGTATAATTTGAAGCAGACGCAAAATGAAATTTTGTGTCGATGAGATGAAAATCTGTATTACGCAAAAATGATGGCAAATTTGCGGGAAGAGGGAGACGAGTTTTATTGTAATTTCGCTCGTGTTTCAGAGAAAGAATTCAATATTTTTTTTGAGAAAGCACGACCGTTTTTCGACAATCGAATCGTATGAGGAGGCCATAAGAATTTGTAATTACGAGTAATTTATTTTTATAAAAGAGCCCTTAAGTACTTGTAATACATTTATTTATATAAAAGAGTGCGAATTTGAAATCAAACAGAGTTAAAAAAGTGTTGGTTTACAAATTGAACCCATATATTTGCTTTAAAATCACGAAGTTGTAGGAAGAGTGCAACAGTTCCAATTGGCGAAATTTGTACACAAAATGTCGCCAGTTTGCACTCAGAGGCAATGTGGTGTAAAATGTGTCCAAAATCTATGCAGTCTCGAAAACGCCAAGGCAGAAAATAAAAAAAAAAAAACAATGCGCGGTTTGTAGTGCAACGCACGTTTTAAAATTTCACCTTGATTTGCACGGTTTTTGAACTCTCCATAAAATGCAATACCAGTGCAAATAAGCGACATTTCAGTGCACATTTACAAGAATTTTCCACTAAAATGTCGTTCATTTGCACGGAAACACTCTTCATAAAATGCAAAACCAGTGCAAATGAGCGACATTTTAGTACAAAATGTGTCTAAATGTGCACTGAAATGTCACCCATTTGCATTGTTTTCAAATTTCTCAAAAATGTTTAACGGGCTTAGCTAATGTTATGTAAGCTTCCATGGACTAGTTATACCTGTAATTATTCTAAGCATTATATACACAATTGGAAGATTTTCTTTTTTTTTATTTATTTTTAAATTATTAGCAAAGCTATAAACATTGTATTCAAAATACATATAATTATTACATTTTCATTAACAATAAATGGTGCCTTACAAAAAGTTGTATAATTGTTGAGGTCAGTTTTTTACTTTTGTAAAAGATTTAAATATTCAATAGTTTAAAAATATTATATTTTAATTTCATAGCTGTACAGTCTGAATATATGAATAAAAAACAAAGCGAAAATATAAATGTTACCAATATAAATACATATTTTTTTATTATATAAATAATTCATGAACAATTTTTTTATTTTATATTAGGCAAGGATTGAGACTGTGTCCATAGTGTCCATATAAAAGTTCATTTTTTACAACAAAAAAATTATTTGTGCTGTTTAATCATTTTTTCCACATATTACGCATATAAACTTTTACTTTTTTTTAATAAATGTAATTTATATGGCCCGATAAATAAATTGGGTTTTTAGTAAGTAAGTACTTTTTTTGTGCGCAATCTTTAAAGTACCGACGTATTGGACACCGTCTACGAATTAATGCTAGATAGAGTTAATAGCTGATATTTAAGACGATTTTCAGTCCGAGCTCTGGGTAAGTAACTCTTGTCAATCCAGGAACTGTTTCAGCATTCCATTGCTGCTGATACTTTACCAGTTCAATTTATATATATAGAGTTCTATATATAATATTATATTAACTCTCATTGGATCCTTTAAGCACTTGTGGAACATAGGGCCAGTGTGCGATGTAGCACAGCGCATTCATTGACCATTACGGGTTCACACGAGTGGTCAGGTCATGCTAATGTGCTGTGCTACTCCTATTGGAGCTACTATGCTCTAACACTCACAACACATCCCCGATGGTTAGGAGTCTTAATTTGCCCTGACGCGACACTAACAACTTTGCTTAAAATTTATACTATACTATACTATATTTTCTATAAAAGCTTTTTTTTACTTTTTCTACATATAAAACTTTTTTGAAAACATTGGTTCAGATTAGTTGTTTTATAGAATGTTTAATGTTAAGAAATTATGACATATTTCCATTATTATTCGTAAAAAAGAAGACAAATTATCTTAGTTTATTTACATTTTTCTACTTTTGATTTTATAATATTTATTTAGAAAATTAATTATTTTCGTGATTTTTTTTGTTTTTAGTAGTTACGTGTTGAATTTCAAGTATATGTTATTATGGTATTTTATCAATTTGCAATACAAAAAACTCATACTACAGGAAAACCACTTTTCTTGAAAACCATAACTAGTGAAGTGATGCTCTGTGAGAACGTGGCGCATGACTTGCAGTCTGTCACGTCTTTCCTTAAAATCAGGACTTTTTTCACTAAGCATGGTGTGACATATTACTTTGTTGATGGTAACGATCAGTATTAAATTCTACTCTAGGTTTCAAAGTAAATTATGCCCTGCTAGTACAACCAAACGCACATAATTGTCATATTCCCAATTCGGTCTCGGGGACGATGTCGATGGTTGTTTGACCACAAGATTTTACTTGATTGAAATTCTCGAAATAAATCGTTTTGTCATCTTAAGTCAGCATGTTACAGGTGGTTTTCCTGTGTTCTTGTTGGGTTTCATTGATATCATTGTATACATTTTCTATAATCTTCTGGATCATTCCCATTTTTTTAAACGTTTGGGGATGATTTTTTGTGTCACATGTAACTGATCCGCGAGTTGTTGTTGGGTTTGATTGTCATCCACGTACAACAATGCTTACAATACAAATCGCTGTGTTAAAACCTCAAACAAAACAATATTGCTCCCGCAAATCGTAATAACTTGGCATAAAATCGATCTTTTTAACGCTATTAAAAACAATATTGTTTTATTAATACTTTCTCTTTGTGAACTATATACGTATAATGATGATCAAAAGAATTAACATTTTGTGGGTAATTTAGTGTCATTTATTTTATTTTTTTTTAAATTCGTGTCTTAAAATATTGTTGATAAATAGAATGTGCAATGAAGTTTAATTGTGGCAATCGTTTATATTGCAATATTATTTCCAACCAGTGTAATTGTTGCATGTGATGTTCTTATCACCATCAAATCAAATTACAAATTACCCAATCCTTAGCGAGATCATAGACAGCCAGTGATTTCTTTAGTGATTTGGCTTGAATGACATAATCAGTGCGTGCTCACTTTACGTTATAAAAAACTACATAAATTTAGAAATGAGTCTGGATATATTCAAGATATTCCATAGATACGCCAATACGTTTTCGAAATGAAGCATTTTTTTGTCATCGGGCAACTTATCGCCATTTCATTCTTTTCAATGTAAATTATTCTCTGTCGCAGTCACTTTTATTCTAAAGGGTCGATCACTGAGTGGCGTGAAAAAAAGTTATTTTGGGGGTACATTTGCTTCTTTGAAAATTGTCGTCGAAAAATATCTGGCGACGTTTTTCAACATTCTGTAATATCCTACCAGCAATTTTATTGTTTTTGTGTCGCCAAGAGAACATTTATTACAAATTTGATTGATGTGTTGATTAAAATAAATAGTTCTAGCACACATTCGGACGTATTTTGACTTAGAGAATCTATTAAAGGATTTTGACAGAACGTAAACGTTTTTGGAACCAAAAGAAAAATTAAAAATCTGATTTTCAAATAAGACCATTTATTTGGTCATTTATAAAATAATAACAGTCACAGTCATACCATACCAGCGCCAAGTCATGTTATACTTCAGCGAAAAACTGCAATTGTATATAAGTCTTCTATTTTTTTTCTTATCTTACATTTAAAAAATAATTAAGGTAAACATTAAAAAAAATAAGCCAAATTAATAATACAAATAATATCTTCACATTTAATGGCTGTTAAATGTTATTGTTGTTAAAAAAACATTACTTCTAGCTTTTTTGTATTTAATAAATAAAAAAAGAATACAAAAATAAATGAAATTTAAAAAAAATGAGATACGCATATGGAAAATATCATTTAATAAAATACGGAAAATTGACATTTATATATCTTATTATTGATAAATATATTATTATTTGTATTTTACAATACATAAATGTTAGTAATTAGATTATTAGTACAAGATAAGAACTTTTTGTCTAAAAGAATTCGTCTGAAAACAATTCAAATAATTTGTCTAAAGGCAATTCGTATAAAGGCTGAACCGCTATATTGCACTTATAGGAAATCACCCCTACACAAAACAATCGATAGATAATTTATATACATTTTTAATATGAAAAAGATGGACGAGCGATCTTGCCGACTTTTGTTAATATGGAATTAAGAATTTTGACAAAGTTAACCTGCTGCCAGAAGCAAGCCCATGTAAGATTTGCACTTTCATCTGCAGTGGTTAAAGGATCAGCAGACTCTTAATAGCAATTAAAAAATTCAGGCAAGGTGCGTGTAGATGATGCTCCGCGTCGATTAATATCGGTTTGCTTTCGCAATCATTTTATCGTCAAGGTTGAACTTCCAATTACAATATCAATTGGTTTTTCGTTTGTAGGTTATGACCGTTAATCCTCTACTTACCGATAAAATGAAGAAATTCAATGTTATTTCAATTATGGCTGATATTCTTATATATTCGGCAATGGAGCAAGTTACTCGCATTATTTTGGCCGTATTCCACAATTTAATTGGAATCCCTCAAGATTTGCAGGTTGCCAATGGAAGATTTTTAAAAAAATCTCTTTTTTGTAACAACATCGTTATGACGATGATGATATAAGTGGTAAAGTTGATTCTCTTATCGATAAACTGCAGAACTCCATACAGGATCTTATGAATATACGCAACTCAAATTCGTAGTGCACGTTTGGAGTTATCTCCTATCCACAAATCGGCTAAATTTGACTAAAATAAAAGAATTAAGTTGTTTTGCGTTCCGTTTGGCAAAACCCACTCCCATTTTATTTATAAATACCACTAACGCACCCGTATACTGCGATCAGTAGCCGTTTTTATATTTTTAACCACATGGAAAACATAATAACACGATACTTAAATGACTTTATGCTCGATCATAATATTTGACATAATAGTCCATTATTTTCTATCTCTGTGTGTGTACACACTCGAGCAATAAAACAGCCTATAAAAAAGCTTATGTCTCTGAGAATAAAGACACATCGCATTTAAATATATATATTCCAAAAGAAAATCATATGTTGAAAATATACGCAAACTGTTTTATTACACGCAGTTTTATTTTTCCAATGATTTTATTCAATGGCATATAGATAAACGCAAATGTATATAACTAAACGAAAAATTATTAAATAAAAGCTGCTCGATACTTGTGTGTATTTGCTTGGATGTCTGCAGCAGTATTTTTATATTGGAGCTGTGTGGTCGGGGGAAGGCGCTCGTTTAGCGTTTACCCATGCACCGGTGCGATAAAACTAGCATTACTCGAATAGAGCTAGAGGACCATCTATATTATGTGATGGAAAAACCCCCAGCATATGTGTTCTGAGCGCAGGTTTTCGTGTTTTTATCCATTTTCTATTTACACAAAACTGATGTTTAGTCAATAAAAATGATTTGTCAAATCACGATACTTGATATTCCATATATAAATTTCTATAAATGTGTGTGTGTGACTTTGTGACCGCGCACACGAACAAAAATTCCTCTCGATTTATATGCAAACCTTTTTCCGACTTAACCCCCATATGTAACTATATATGTACTTATTTAGTTCTAGTATATTTATTCGACTTTGACTGTATTCAATTTATATACAAGTAAAAATACATATTTATAATATCATATATGAATTTCGGTTGATTTATTCAAATGGCATTTTAGCATATATTTGCGCGATGCAAATCGGTTTTCTCGTGAATGTGCGGCGCAGTGATATTTTACGGTAAAATGTGATTTATTTCATTAGACGCGCGCCACCCACCGCTACCTCAAAATATTCGTTTTGAAAAGCTAAACTAAATGGAAAAGCGTGCAATACCAGTGCGATGAACACACATTGAAAATGGTTCGTCGCGTGTCCTTGCGCAGCGCGTACACTGCAACACAACTCAAATTACTAAAAAAAAAAAACAATATGACACAGAAGTAAACCGACAAGACACCCCCACAAATTGCGGGTTGCGCTGCTGCACAATGCTGTTGCGTTCTCTTTATGGTATGTCTCTTGTGTATTTATTTCACAGTGAAATTATTTTTCCGTCCTGAAAACCGAATACAACAAGACAAATATCGTATATAAGTCAATTTTGAATTACGTTCTGTGTGTGTGTATTTAGCTGTCTCTTTAAGTCTCCATCAAGACGGACGGCTTACAATTAGAGTGGCTGTCGAGTAAATGAGCTTAAACTGTCAAACGACGATTGAGTCGAAAAATTTCGACAGACACGAAACATTCGTACATACATACATAAAACATAAAGAACAACACCGTCACTGCCACCTGAAAATATTTACAACAAAAAAAAATCAGAAAATATAATAATTTTTGTTTGAAAAATAAATCACGCAAATGAAAAATATATTTGTATAAATGCTGGCGTGGGGTTCTATCTCCAGCGGTTTGGGTCGCATGTCAGCTATCGGATTTTATATTTTAAATTTAAATCAATTCGGTCGGCACGGGGTGGTTTAGACTTTAGAGAATATATAGTCGGGGTGCAGCAGTGATTTAGCGTAATTCTCGGATCTTGATTTGGTAGCCTATATCGACTAAATCAAATTGAGGTAATGCCAGGGTGTTTTTTAGAAGTGATTTATGTTATTGTATTTTCATACTATGGTTTTACCTGTTTTCATTTCAATCATTATTTTCAATGTCTTTTTACACATAAATTATATTTATATCTGCTTTTGAATTACGCTTTCTGAACAACAGCAAAATTAAACAGATAAACACTCAAGAAGTTGTTATACAAGTTTATAAACCTACATAAAAAACGTATTACATTTAAAATTTAAAATTTATATATATGATGCAGTAATTCAAAGGGTTGTGAATAACCCCCATTGTGTAAATTTTGTGCACTCTGTCACCGCCATCAAAATACCAAGTGACGCGCGCGGTGCTTTCTATGATATTTTCTATTGAATTTCATTTGCGCGGTTTTTCGCTTGTGTTTGTTGTTTTTTTTTTGTACGCATAACCACAATTTTCAATTTCAGTGTAAAAATATCGTGAAAAATTCTCTCTCTGTGTGAGGGAGTGTCTCTGAAGTTCAACCCCAATATTTATTCTATATAATATGCATTTATATATATGTATGTATGTACATAAATAGAAAGAATTTATTGAAAATATAAATGATTGCAATTTATATTCATAAATTTTATACTAGGAATATACGAGTTGAGATGAGATTAGATAGGAAAATTGAAAAACTATATTCAGAGATGTCTATAAAATCAACAACTGACTTGTTTGTCTCTTTTTAAATGCATTTTACATATATTGAATTGGTTTTTGTTACCAAAACTAAAAAAACAAAAACTTTGGAATTGATTATTTTATAAAAATATAGAATAAGGGAAAAAATAACAAGGAAAGTATAAGGCTATAAGAGTAAAATGAAAATAGGAAAAGGGAGTAATAATAATATTATGAGGACAAAAAAAATAATTTGAAGAAATTGAGAAACATTAAGATACAATATGAAAAAGGAAAGAAATGTGTAGGTAATCAGAGAAAAAATAAGTAGTCAATAAAAATTGAATAGCAAGGAAAGAAAAGTAATAACGAGTTATGCTATAAATTATAAAGGAAACAAAAATGTGGGCAACTAGGAAAGAAATAAGGAAACAAGTGAAAAGGGAATAAAAATCGGATAAAAAGAAAAAAATAAAAAAGAAGAAAAGATTGGATAAACGAAATAAAATGGAAAAAGCGAATTATTCAAAAGGCTTGCCAACGATTGATTTAAAAAAAAGATTTTTAAATAGAGTATATTTCAAGATTCAGAAAAAGAGGAAGAGGAAAAAATGGAAATGGAATTGGAATGAAAAAAGCTGGAAATAATTTATAAACTTAAAAAGAAATAAAGGGAATAAAAAAGTGGCCTATAAGGTTAAATCGGAATCAAAAATGTACAATTAGAGAACATTTCTTGTGCTTACGGTAAAAACGAGAAAGTGGGTAATAAGGAAAAAAATAATTAAAAGTTGAGGTGCGAGCCCCAAACAATAAAAGCAAAATCTTAGTTACATTATGCCTCTTAAGTTGACATTGATTCAGTTTATGTTGCGAGTCTGTACCCAATGGCACTATCTCACTTTTAAATATATATTTAATTCTAAAAATTAATATTTATGCTGGATAATGTGAGGTGCACAGACCTAAAAATAGTATCTGTTTGAAACTCTATGCACAAAATTACCTTCTTTCCTCTATCTCCCTTAAGGGTAGTCCGATTTAATATTTTTTATATGATAGGTCTATCTATCCATAAACCATAGCCATAGCCGAGTGGGTTAACGCGTTGGCCTGGCTTATGGGAGGTCGCCGGTTCAATCCCGGTCGGCAGACCGAAGTGTTTTTCGAATGTAGCACTTTAAATGAGTAGGTTCCTCTAGCTATTAATAACCTATTCCCGAAATAGGTTATTGAATTGGAATAACGGAACATTAATGACATCAATTAACATATACACATGCACCCGGTATAGAACAATAAGTGTATTATGGCTTTGATGATTCACGATTCCGAATATAAAATAGCAAGATAGATCTCGGTGCATAAAGATATCTAAAAAATATGCGCAGGGAAAATTAAGACTCCTAACCATCGGGTATGTTTTTGAGTCCAATAGGAAAATTGAGTACTACAGCCCGAAAACTCTCTTGACACATTTAAAATAATTGTTTACAATCTCCAAAATTTACATAATATTATTTAAAATTACATGTGTAATCATTTATGAAAACAATTTGTGATTTAATATAAAATGCATATGAAAACCAACGCAAGCACATGGTACATGCACAAATGCACAATATTGTAATGCTTATTTAATTGCAACTGGCCGGCGGCGTATATTCATTTATAAATATCTAAAATCAAAAAACACCATGGTTTCATTAATAAAACACAATAATATTGTATATATTCGCAAAGGTAATAATGCAACACGTCAATTTATTGTAAAACTAGAGCATAAATATATATTATATGATTTTGTATTCGTGTCTATGTGTGTGTGTGCCCTTTTTAATGGAATCCGTTCATGTGTAAATAATAATAATACACGATTTAAATTATGTTTAATTATATTTTAATCAACACAGTTAACATGCGCAGGAGCTGTTTGCCACCCTAATATATATTATTATAAAGTGGGATAGATGGTGTGGGGTGGTGATGGTGCGGCTACTGGACAGTAATATAATTATGTGGCTCGATCAGCGATTTGTGTCGTGCGTTTTATAGCCTTTCTATCGTTGTAATTACAGTTAATTTTCTATTTTTCAATTATTTGTGCATGACAAACAAGAATTTTAGTGCGCATATATGTGTGTCAGATATGCAATTAAAAATACTACATAAATATGTGTGTGTGTGTGTGCTTACCTGAACTCTGACTTCGGGCAGGTTAACCTTCATGGCGAGTTCCTCGCGCGAGTAAACGTCAGGATAGTGGGATTTCTCGAAGGCTCGTTCGAGTTCGTGCAGCTGGTAGGTAGTGAATGTGGTTCGATTTCTTCGATGTTTTTTCTTGTTACATGCATCATCGGGTGCTGGAAACAAATCACAAATTTTAGTAAATAACCTTTAACCATTTAATCTAATTCTATACTTACTCGTACTCTCATCATCGCTTCCAGACATTGCCTTCTCGCCGTGATCACTTGAGTTCGTCGTCAGATTTAAATCATCACTGGATGCATAATTAACGTTTGACTCATCTATCACACGATTGCCATGCTCCTCTCGGTAATCACTGCCCACTCCACTGCCACTGCCTCCACTGGTCGTACCGTTCATCATACGATGATGCTGCTGTTGCTGCTCCTCATTCTGGATATCTTCGAAGTTCCGTGCTCTTATTCCATCGAAACTCTTCATATACTCAAAGCTATTTGCAACCTTGCCCATATCAATACCAGTACCGGAGCTCTTGTACTTCAACTGCATCTCTGCGGCTGCGTCCATATCGTCAAAACGTTTCCGTTTGCCAGTACCGGACGACTCCTTGCCACTATCACCGTTATTCGACATAGAGTCCTCAAACTCGATCACATTGTCATCGGTATATCCGTGTTGCAGTCGTTGCTGGGAATCATCGGTTTTGTCCTCAGCTGCCAGTCCGTTTTGGTTCGTAATACCACTACTACTGTATTCACCACGATGAACTGACGACTGTGTAGGGGGCACTTGGGAGTAGTTGGTCGTTGACTCTACAAAGTATTTATTGTTTTCCTTGAGACTGCGTACGTACTCTAGTTCATTGGCAGAAGAGACATCCAACGAAGAGATGTCTATGTGCTTCAGATGTGCTGCATAGTTTAGGTTATATTTATCGGTATCGATCTGTTGGTGATTGAAGTGATGTGTTGGTTTGGTTATCTGCATGTGTGGATTGTCAGAGGTGTTGTTTATGTGCTGTTGCTGATGTTGCAGTTGATGTTGATGGTGTTGCTGCAACTGTTGCTGAAGATTCTGTCGCACGTCGTTTGCGTCAGCAGCTTCTGAGAAAATAAAGATATTTTTTTTTGCTTTATTAGTGGTTAGCAATTTATAATCTATTAAACATTTTTTGAAAAGTGGTAATCCAGTAGATGGTTTAGATTTAGATTCTTATATAACAAGAAGATCGACCTACCTCAAACCTCAATATGAAAGACCATCCAAATAACATTTTTAGTCTTCATTTTATATAAATGTATTAAAGATTTGCTGTATTTTATATTATATAACATAAAATGGCACTAAATATAAGATTTTTTTTCAAATATTCATATATCGATAGTGTAACCATTCAAGAATTACATCAACAAAAAAAAAGAGTCGTTGACCGCTAAACGATTATCCAAGTTTGGTTATAATATAATGTGCTGGTAGCGGTTAATCTTGGTTTCTTGGAATCCTTAAAAACAAATGAAAATGGCTTCAAATTACTACAAAAATATTTATCTAACCCTCCATATTATGTATTTGATTAAATTATATAAAATATCTATACCACACGATTCGGCAATGCGGCTGCATGTCAAACGAACTGAATATATACAAACTGAGCGGCACATTGCACCGCATTCCCCTCCCCCTTCATTTAAAGGTTTTAGTTTGAATGTCAATCCAAATTAAACTCTTTTTATTTTATTTAATTCCAAAAACGAATTCAACCGAATTTGTTTGCCATGTATAAAACATTAAACACATTTGACTATTTCATACAACCCATCGCCATAATATAATTATACTCGTATACATATATAGGAATGATGTACTCGCACGATTTTCTCCTACTCCGCACCCGCGATTTGAATACACACAGAATAACGACTTGTTTGCATGTTAACGTTGTTATTTTAATGAGCCCAGCCGTTCTAAGTTGCGTTTACTTTAATTGAAAGTGATTTTATGATTTTGTCGCATACTTACGACGCGCCGCCAAATACCACCATCAATGCCTTCGAATTTGTACTATACATTTATATCGAAATTGCATATCGATTTTCCGGCAAGTGTTTTTTCTCACTCAACGGCAAATAAATTAAATTACAAGCTCGCGCAGATGAACAACAAAAAATATGCGCGTGGAAGTAATTATTTTTCATGGCTAGCACGCATTCAGTTCTTTTTTTGCTCTATGATGGTGTTTTAT
>JANSTU010048586.1:0-23200 GCA_027564075.1 Bolitophila hybrida | reverse complement strand
CTAATTCGATTATTCAAGGTCACCGTCGCAAACTACGCGGAAGCTTGGACCTCGTTGCGTGATAGATATAAAAATAAACGACTTATTGTGAATTCGCACTTGGATCAAATGTTCAAGTTGCCTACTTTGTGTAGGCAGTTCGCTACTGACCTAAGAAAGCAATTGGACGTGTTTTCCGAAACTGTGCGTGCGTTCAAGGCACTCGAGTAACAAACTGGGACATCGTACTGCTCAACATTCTTGTCAATAACATGGACTCGGAGACATTTATTGAAACTCGCTGCCGTTCCCTTGAGGCTGTTGGTGCTACTGGTTGTACGAAAACAAAAAGGTGTCACAATCCTGAGACTACTATCTCCAAATGCCACACGGTACCGCTTTGGCTTCGTATTTGGCTACGAAGGCGCTGCAGCAGTTAGCACGTGACGAGGCCCACAGACTTTTCTTGGCTAGTCGGGTCGCATTATTTTAATTACAAACATGTTTTGAATACTGTTCCAGTCGAGCGCAGAAAAATACAATTCCCATTAGAAATTCACCCAGATGAAGTAATCAAGGCACTGGGACTGCATTGGAATGCCAAGGTAGAATTGGCTTGAACACACACAGAGCCGACTAAACAATTCCGTTGGAATTACTTGCCTCAACTATCGTCAATCTTCATGCAGCTATTGTGGGCCAAGCACTTTCCTAGCATATAGCTGTACGTTGGAACAGCTTTCGTGCAGATCTATGCACTTCCTACTTCCTACCGATTCCGATTGTTATAACTAAAAGTCAATCGTCATTGACATAAGTAAACAAATTAGAAAAAAGACAGCAAAGTGTAAGTTTTTTTTTTTGTTATTTGTTTAGGATTAAATGTACATAAGAACAAGTTATATATTAATTTGAATCTACCTGAAGGATTTGGAGGAAGATCATGCCTGCATTCCATTGAAGAAGTCTGACCCCGTTGTGTCATACCGTGAAACTATCAGCGAAGACTCTGACCAGACCTGTCTGTCCAAGTCTCCCAACAAGCACAACCGTCTGTTCATGAGGGCTTGCCCCATGCCCGATGGTTTGGCTGAAGATATCGACAGCCGAAAGGTTAACTCACGTGACGACTTCAAGATCCGTGGACGTTACTTGGCCGACAAATACGACTACATATCACTGAAGCCCGTAAGATCTGGTGCTTCGGATCCGACGGAACCGGACCAAACATCCTGGTCGATTGCACCAAGGGAGTCCAGTACTTGAACGAAATCAAGGACTCCGTTGTCGCTGGTTTCCAGTGGGCCTCCAAGGAAGGTGTCTTGGCCGAAGAGAACATGCGTGGAGTTCGTTTCAACATTTACGATGTGACATTGCACGCAGATGCCATCCATCGTGGAGGTGGACAAATCATTCCAACCGCTCGTCGTGTCCTGTACGCTTCAGCTATTACCGCCAAGCCCCGTCTTATGGAGCCCGTCTACTTGTGCGAGATCCAGTGCCCTGAAATCGCCGTCGGTGGTATTTACGGAGTCTTGAACAGACGTCGTGGACACGTCTTCGAGGAAGCACAGGTTGCCGGAACCCCCATGTTCGTCGTTAAGGCATACTTGCCCGTAAACGAGTCGTTCGGTTTCACCGCTGACTTGAGGTATGTATTTAAAAAAAATAATTAATGTTTATTTTTGCTCATAATAATATTTTTTCCAGGTCAAACACTGGAGGACAAGCTTTCCCACAGTGCGTGTTCGATCACTGGCAGGTATTCCCCGGTGACCCAACCGAGCCCAGCCAGAAGGTTTACACCATCGTGCAAGACACACGTAAGCGTAAGGGACTTAAGGAAGGTCTGCCAGATTTGGCTCAATACTTGGATAAAATGTAAACTAATAATCCTCCGAAGAATCGTTCAAATATTTTTTTTATTATTAAAACTCACATAACAAATTTTGTAAGTGAATTTGTTTTGATTGCTTGTAAAAAAAAACTATTGAAAAATACACACACATACGAATTACACAACTTGCGGTTGGTGACATTTTATCTTTAAGCTATCTGTTTATTAACATCTTCAGATGGATTGCTATAATGTTTTTTATAACTTAACATTAATGTACTGTGTTATTAAAGAAACGTTTATTTAAGCAAATTCATTTTTTTTTAAATTATCTATACATAGGTAGTTCTGATATTTTGAATTTATTGGATAGTGGCGAAGTAGAAGTTACAAAATATAGTTTTTGAACAAAGAAATATAAAAAAGCGAGTGGAGAACGTTTTAAACAATATTTCGAGTTATAGAGCATGCCGTTGCGGTGCTACAAAATGTCACCATTACATCTTGAAAGATATAATAGGGTGAACTACAACAAGAGTCAAACTACGTAAGGAATTTCCTTGCGTTAGAGTTGGTATGATGAATACGTTGACGACGTCTCTTAAAATTGTACATGATGTACATCATAGCAGTCCTTACGTAAGGATATCTTTACCGCAGGTTGACGTTTGTTGTAGTCGACCCTATTGAACTGTGTCTCAGAAGAGCCTTGTTATGGACGTCTAACATGTAGTTTCCATATGTCAAAATCCGTGATAAGTAAGTGTATTTTAGTTCTTAGTTATTCATTTGAATGCAAAATTATCCACATTTCGTTTCAAAATATCGCTACTTGTTGTCGTGTTTGGACCACTAGATTGGAGACAAATAAGGTTTAAGTCAATCTAGACGTGGCGCTTGTGAAAAATATTAATAAATTTTCATATAATACGTAATTAATATTATTTTTTATAATTTTGTATATTAAGCACTGTATATTTTAAATATTGCGCCAAAACGTCGAAACGAAATTGCAATTCGAGTAGTTGCGACGGCTGCACTGCATCGGCGCAGTTTGAATGACGCCTGGCAACACTGCTTTAAGGGAACGGCTGTGATATCAACGATAATTTTAAAAGGAAATGCCAATTAGCCGATTTTATACACGATTTTGAATTACTAATTAACACAATATTATAATTAAAACTTCTATATTAATGTCGTAGTAAATGGTGAAATGCAAAATACCAATAAAATACAAAACAATAATGCATGCTCCGCAATAAGCAAAAACAAAATATTACCGTTTTATTTTTACCCACATTGCAGATGTTATAAAACAAGTCTGGCAACACTGCCTGAACGTCATCTTCTTCATGTCATTTATACAAGATTTTAGTTGTTTTGTGTGTCTTCGCCATTTTTCCGAGTGTTTTTTGTAATTTTACCTAATTTAACACACGCTAAAATACCTAAAAACCCCATCAAATGAATCACGATAGAGAAGCAATGGGGTAAATATAAAAGTGACTTGGATATTCTACGGTTTTATGTGATAAATAGCCTGTTTTGCGATGTCCACACGCACGCACACACACACACAGAACTAGAGTGCATATACTCACGGCCAGCTCCACCCGATTTTTTATGCGTTGAACAGCATTATTTCTGGCTGTGCTGCATCAGCGTGCACTCAAAAGCGACATTCTCAGGCGCATCTCGTGATTGCCGGATGAATTGCATATTATTTAGAATAAATGCAATGGTCGAGGTTTATTTTGTTCACGGTGCACATACATTCAGGCTATTACAAGCTAATTCGAAAAAAATCGATCAATATCAATTAAAAACCTGTTTAGAAAATCGGTTTGAGATTAATATGTCACTGGGGGAATCGGAAATAGACCTCTGATTTGATGTTAATTTGCGTTGTGCTAAAAGCAAAGCTTAACCAATTTAATTATTTATCATAAATGCCATTAGCGTACGTGCGTATGCATAATGGAAACATGTCCCAATGCTGAAATGTCATGTGAAATCTGCACACTATACTCTTGACATAATTAGGGCTTTTACACAGAAATCAAGCTAAGAGCGAGATACTTAGATTTTAGTGGATTGATTTCTGAATAAATTCTAACGTTACAATGTTTACACGCAGAGAGCAGCCGATTTTCACATGCCAGGCGCATGTGTTCCACATCGATCCCAAGACAAAGCGTACCTGGATTACGGCCAGCACAAAAGCGGTTTCAGTTAGTTTTTTCTATGATTCCTCGCGGAATCTATATCGGATTATCAGCGTAGAAGGCAGCAAGGCAGTCATTAATTCAACGATCACGCCAAACATGTCTTTTACACAAACATCACAGAAGTTCGGTCAGTGGAGTGATGTGCGGGCGAATACAGTGTACGGTCTTGGATTTTCATCCGAAGCGGAGCTGACAAAGTTTGTTGAGAAATTCCAGGAGGTAAAGGAAGCCACGAAAAATGCCTTAGCAAAGAACACGGCCAACGGTAATATACATTTATTATTTTTTTTTTGTAAAAATGCACTGTATTTTTGTGTATAATTTTGCAGGCAGTTCGGCAGCCACACCGGTCACTTCGGCCAACACCTCACCAGTCACTGGTCGAAATTCAGTGTTCCAAAACGATAACTCGATCACAAACGAAATTAATGTCGAGCCACCGCAAATGATGTCGGCTGCAAATATTCAGGTACTATCCTCGTTATTCTATATTTTTTATAGTGTATTTAATTATTTGCCTTTTTAATAGAATGCTAATCCGGACAGTCCATCACATAAAATAAACAGCAACGCAAATAATGTGGACGCCAACAAGGCTCCACCATCTTCGCTGAACAATTCCTCTACGGAATCTGCACCACACACCGAACAACAGCTGAAATACGAGAATGAACGACTAAAAATGGCACTCGCTCAAAGGTTAGCTGGATTTTTGTAAAACGTTGAGATAGATTTAAAATGGTTTTTTTTTAGCTGTACTAATGCCAAGAAATGGGAAATCGAGCTGGCCACCCTGAAAAGCAATAATATTCGACTGACGAGCGCCTTGCAAGAGTCCACCGCAAATGTGGACGAATGGAAGCGTCAACTACATACATACAAGGAGGAGAATCTGAGGCTTAAACGCGATATGGATGCCATGAAGCCCGGAACTATTGTATCCGGCGGAGCGGCCGAAATAAACGAAGATATGCGACGTGAAATCGTATTACTAAAGAGTCGCATTCAGACACAGGAAAAAGAGCTCCTCAATGCGGAAATTGAATTAAAAGCGTCCAACAAGAGCCTAAAAGACAAGAGCAACGATCAAAGCCAGAGTGTGAGTATATAATCTTTAATGTATATTATGACTGTATTTTATGGAATTTTAAATATTTTCAGTTAAAACAACTGAACGACCTAAACGAGAACTTTGCCATAAAACTAACCGAGTTGAATGGTGTACAGAAGGAACTGGAAAAAGTTCTTCACCAGCATCGAAGTACTTGAAACATGGATGTTGGCGTTTATGATAAAGTGAGTTTTTAAAAAAAAAAAACTAGTGAGCATTTAAAGTTTCGAGGCACACAGAGAGTTCAAGACAGTCCATAATTTACAGCACACAACATCCAAACTAATGTCGGTCGACTTTCATCAGCTCATACAGGCGGCCGGCACAAAGAGCTCGTCACCCTCCGCCACCTCCCAATTGTTCCCTAGCGCTGCCCAAGACGACTTACACAATGTACATACCAATAATACGCACAAAAAATCAACAACAACAACACAGCATTCCACAAAAGAGCTTTCCTCAGCGGACGTCAGCAGCATACTGTCGTCGTCACCACAGGATGACGAATGCGCTCTGGCCATCGCCGATCACTATAGTTCGGTCACTGCTGCTATGGCACAAAATATCTGTGTCAGTGGTGGTGGTGGCAGTGGCGCTGGCACAAAGACCGCCACAATACTTGTATCGAAAACGAAAACTAAAACTGGACTTCCTTTGCTTCTTAAGAACTCGATTAATTAATTAATATTTAATTAATTAATATACACCAGATATTATAGAAAACGTAAACGTAATAAACTAAATGCAAATATATTATATAAAACAAAATATATTATATTATATAAAATATATATAACTTACACACACAGACACACAACACAAATAAATACAAGGAAACCTATAACCAATTATTATTAATATACAACAAAATAAAAAACTGTTTTTGGTATATAAGCTACAAATTTAAGTAAGATTTTAAAAATAAACTATTTAGTAAAATTTGAACACATACACGACAACGTATAAAAAATATAATAAAAACAAAAAAATAGACCCACGGTTTTACGTACGAAAATTAAGGTAAAACAAACAAATAATATAAAATTAAACAACAACAAAACACACACACATGTTATTAAAATTGCATCATGCTGATAGGAATGTTGAACTATGTTATAATATTGTAAACGATATGAAATCAATAATATATTGTCATGATATAAACATATAGAAACTGTTTTTTTTTTGTTTGGTAAAGTTCAGACAAATGTGTCCGTTTGGGACGATTGGGTGGTTAACAGATTTAAATAAGAAAGAAGCAAAATACAAAAAGTGAGTTTAAATTTTGATTCACAAGCATTTATTTCGAAGGATATATTGTTAAATATGTTTGTCATAATAAACTATTCATGGGCTCTAGCTTTTTATTTAATTCCCAACGGTTGTTTTATGATTCAAAAGTTCTTTTTTATTTATATTTTTTAATTCAATTACTATTAAATAGTATCAAAAGACATTAGAATATGTGAAAAGATCACATCCGAGAACTTCATTTATCTTGTGTGATCTATGATCGAACTTCTTGATACTGAAAATTAAACGCACACATGCATTAAAGCACAACTCGAGCTGCATACTGCAAAAACTATGTCGCCGTACAAAAAATTAGAAATAATTAATGATACCACAATAAACGCTTAAGATTTAGGGGCATGTAGGAACTGACCGAGTATAATAAAAAGAGGATCGATTAATTGCGTATTTATTGGGCTTTTGTAAATAATTATTCCTTGAGACTTAGAAGGATTTATGAGTAGGTGGTTAGAATGCGACCATTCCGAGATTTCCGCAAGGTCAGAATTAATTTGCCTTATACACAAGCTCATGTCAGAAATTGGCGTTGTCATATAAATTTGTAAGTCATCTGCAAAGAGGTGGTGCGTTGTAAAACGGAGTAAAATTGTCACATACAGACTAAAAAGGAGTGATATGAGAACTGACCCCTGTGGTACACCAGTAAATGTGCGACACGTATCAGAATACACCCCATTAACTAGCACCATTTGCGTCCGATCAGTTAGATAGGAGTAGAATAGGCCGCAAGCAGTTTTATAGAACATAAATAAGCGCTTAAGTAACATAACTCAATAAAATCAAATGCCTTACTAAAATCCAGGAGAGCCAAAACTGTGGCTTTATTAGAATCTATACCAGATCTTATATTAGCACCAATACTACATATAAGCTCCAAAATTTGTTTTTATTTAAATAGTTTCAAATGATTTTGACATACAATGACGCAAACTAATTGATCGGTAATCATTTAGACTCATTTGAGTTTTACTCTTCGGGATTGGACAGATAATAGAAGATTTCCACACATCAGAGAATACGGATGTTGCTATGATTGTGTTGAATATGTGTGTAATGTGCTGGATGATATTTTGCAGTATGATCTTGGCAAATTTTAATGTAATGTCATCCAAAACTGTATCATTTGATTTAATATTAACCACGCCACCATAACACTCGTCCTCACTGTGAGGAAACCAAACGCATTTGGATGTTCAGTTATAGAAGGATCAGACCGATCAGAATGAAAACAGGATTGGATCGAAAAATGCTTACTAAATTCATTAGGTCCAAATCCACCAAAATCCAATGCATTATCATTTAGTACGCCTAACCTATCGATTGGTAAAGAGAAATACAGCCAGTTATAGATTCTAATAATAAGTGAATACTGAAAAAGAGAAATAACGGTACTTGCTTCAACCAAAACCTCATTCGAAATATACGACTGCAAATTTTGAGTGAAAACTAAAATAATAAATATTTCTAAATTAAAAAAAAACTAAAACCAATTTCTTTGATATGTCTAGGGAAGTTAAACTAACAACATTATATATTTAGTAAAACCAGAAACTCCCATTTTTGGTACAACAAAACTTATTATTTCAAAATTGCTGTACTCATTTATACTTAACGATGGTTTAAAAGAAGAATTCAATTATTCAAAATTGTCCAGTTGCCAGAGGACCCTCCCTAAAAAATATCAAATCCTTTTTTTATATTCCTTTCTTCTACACACAAATTATTTTTTTTTAAAAATAAGTTTTCGAAATGCAGCCTGATTTAAATCTTTCGTGACTTTAACAACATTCATATTAAATTAAACTCTCAAACAAAATCCTGGATTCTGTGAAATAAACATGATTTTTTTTTAATAAATTGTGGGTAAATATATACTTTAATAAAACGCAATAACACTAAAATAATACAACTAGAGAGAAAAAAAACACTAGACAATTTAATTGTTAAAAGAAACATTTACGAGACCTTGCAAGAATCATCCTGGGAGTCCAGAGATTCGTCTTCTTGTGGCGACAGAGCACCGCCCTGTAGTACATTGTTTACTGCAGCTCGAGCCAGATAGCCAGTTGTTTCGTTGTAGCCGAGCGAGAATAATGGTGTTACGTCCTTGTTCGGTGGCAACTTGTTGTCTTTGCAGTACAGCGAGTACGATTCTTCGAGTAACTGATCAAGATCGAGAGCCTGCTTGAATCTTAGCTCAGGATTTCGAGACAGAATTGTGGCCACAATGCACAGCAATTCGACCGATAGTTGCCTGCGTTCGGGCTGAATGATATGATTGAAAGTTTCTTCGACAAGCAGTGAAAATGAGAGTTCACTGCGACTCATGCTGGTCAATGTGGGTACGGCCGGTAAATGGTGTCCCTGTATAAGAATCAAAAACGAACATTATAACCTCACTTTGTAAGTACATTATGATAATTACCTGGACAGATATGCCATTCGGCGTTCGTGTCAGCACGTCCCACACGAGATTATAGAACTGGTCGGGCACACGGCACAGGCAACCCTCGAGCTGACGACGTTGCAATACTGTTAGTTTCTCATCGGTTGCCCACTCGCTTACTGTTAGTACACGCTGCAAAAGTATACGTATCGAGAACGGTGATAAATTGTCAAGATCTGATCCTTGGCCAGACATGTTCAGATACAAGCGAATTGCTTCTAGCACCCAACCGATACGAATCTTAAGAACTCCTTTGAATATGTCCGGATTGGTGGCAATCAAACGACCACAGTACAGCACCACCTCCTGCTGGAGAACAGCCTGAATTACGTCATATGGCTGTACTGTGGTGTACATGACGTTCGATATTTCAGCGGGTGTCATTGGTTTATCGAAGACAGTTTCCTTTTGACCGATAACTCCGACAGTTAACTATAGATACCCGGTGTAATTATGTTAATAATGTTATACGATCTATAGTTAAGTGAAAAATACCTGTTTTCCATTCACCAGCACAGTGGTGATGAACGGACTGATCGAGTCGACCGTGTGATGCATCAAAGAACTGCAATAGCGTACTGCACGCCAGTAACGCAGTGTTCCTGCCCGATGATATAGTGTGGTCAAAGCCTCGTTGACCGTCTGCCCATTTATCTCATAGTTCGGTCCCTGACGATTCAATAGAATACCCCACATCTGACACTGGCAGTACAGCGAGTCCATCGAGCGTAAAGCTTCAATAATGTCCGGAATTGGCTTGTATATGTATTCCTTTACTCAAAACATAAATCTTTAGAAAACCGATATGCTTACGTAAAACTATAAAAATACCGTGCATAAAACTTTTTCCTCGGTGTACGTATGTGCACGCGGCACATCGGTTAGACTCTGATAACCAATGTACTCGTGGTGGATTTGGCTAAAATGAGTTTCACAACTGTCTGGCAGATCACAATAGGACATAAAGTCAAGATGCTCAGTGCATGAGCTAGATATTAAATTCTGCAATCTACCGATGCGAACCTTCATGCCATCACAGTAACCTTTTTTTAGCATGGCCAACAGATCGAGCATTTCTTTGAACTGTGGATCACGCATGTGTTCCTCGCGAATGAGCAGACAGACGGTAGGTCGTCCGGACAAGCGCCAGTAACGACCGACAAACTGTAGTTCCGTTTTGATATCATCTGAATAGAAATAAATGATAAAAATAACAATATTACATAGTTTTCATACATTTATACCTATCAGAAGAGCCATGTCACGGTACAAATAAAAGTCGGAAACCTCAAAAATCAATGGATAACACAACACCGTCATACCGCACACTCTATACACCTTGCTGGTGCCCAACGATCCAATGGGTCTCGGTGGACGACCGGTTAGACCGATCTTATCGTTTACGCCGAGCTCTTGGAAAATTTTAATCAACTGAGTTGATGACCAAATTTGCACCGGTTCCACCTAACGTAGATATATAGTTTTTAAAAAACCTTCTATTTTCGATTATTAAAATGTATAGTTAGCAATACCTCATGCGGAGTTTGCGTTTGAATGCCATAGGTTGCCATCATCGCCTGTAACCGCATCGATTCAGCAATCAAAACGATCTGCACTACCAAATCAGTTGCGGTTCCCTAGTCGCAACAACAAAAAAGTATAAATATAAAATGTTGATCATTTAATTCAAGAACGATTAGTATTGCCAGCAATTAATTGTTAGTCAAAGTCATTTATAAACATAATCTACAATTCTACATAGTTGATATATCGTCAGCACATTTGCTTCGTAATCGCCTTCGTATTATTTACTAAAAAAATATTGAGCTAAATTCTAAAAATAACATTAAACAAAAAACATAGACAAAAATGTTCTAATAAACTAAACACAAAAAAAACAAATACAACAAACATTAATTTACATTAAAAACAAAAAAACGTGAAAAGCAGAAAAGCAGGAGAAGAGAGAAACGTTGGTTTATACTTACAAGCCCCGGTTTAGCCTATAGCAAACATAAAGAAATCAATGGTTAGGTAATCATGTTGTCCAAGTGAGATATTATTTATTTATTGTACAAAATTTGGATGATGGATTTTTTTTTTATATTATTATATTTTTAAGGAAATAATGATAAAACTGCGTTCGCGAGACACAAGCCATAGTAAACAATCAAATTATGCAAAAGCACACGCATTTTTTTAATAATATATACTTATAATTTATAGTTTTATTTTTATTGATATAAAATATTTATATATAATACTAAAAAAATAAGTCTTGAAAATGAAACTAGATATTCTTGGATGTTCTCTGGATATAAAGGAAAAAGACTAAATGTACCTCGTAAAGTAAAAATCTGACTGAATATTTTAAAAAGGTAGAAATTTAATGGTGATTTTTTTTAAAAGCATCATTAACATTGCCAATACAAAAATACGAAATTTATATTTTTTTAAAAAGTTAAGTTGCATTTTTGTAATAAGCTTTTTTGACTCGAATACATTTTACAAAAAAGTTGTATGGACAATTATACAAATAATTCAAGAAAAAAAAAATCAAAATTTTTGATATATTGTTCGATTCAATTTGGTGCCATGGTAGAGTGGGTCGAATTTTTTAATTTGGAATTTGCGGGCCCAAAAAAAAAAGGAAAAAACTTCGATTTTTTTTAACATTGTAAAATTATTTTCTTTATTAAAATTAATTTTAAAGTTATAGACATTTTATTTTGCAACTTTTGGGCCCTACTTGTAATTAAAATGTTGCTTTAAAAAAAACATACAAACCGTTTTATAAGAGCAACCCGCCCCTAGTGCAATGCTTTTAATAAAATATTATTTCATTCTTTAAAAGTACAAATTGTTTATGTAAAAAATCTTTTTTAATTCGTTCATACATTTTCATTTTAAATCAGTTACTCACGTCTACTCGTTTATGCTTAATTTAAAAAGTTCTTTTTTGTCGATTGTGTAATAATTAATAATAATGGATCTTGCCCAGTTTTTTTTTTTAATTACAATCATAAATAAAAAAGTCATCTAATATATCAAATGAGAAATAGAAACAGAAAAATTAGTGGCCTTCTTTAAATAATGGGTAGTAGGCAGTGTGATATAAAATTATAAAGTCAAATATTAAAGGTAAAGACTTGGCGCACACAGACGAACCATTTTAGGCTCTGGCCGTTCATCTTTCTTCAATCACAAGGCTTCTGGGTGTTGGTTATAAGTTACTATTGGCCAACCTTCTTCCCGCCCTTTTCAAGTTTTTTTTTTGCCACAGGTAAACATAAATTATGTTAGTCTAATATTAAATTGAAGTTTTGACTCACACCTTTACCATTTTGGGGTCTGTGGAAATTATACTATTAAAAAGTGAGAAAATCATATTTACACATAAAACTCTTATGTATGTACTTTGTGTTGAAATATTTAAAAAAGGCACTTGCGAGATTAAAATTTAAGATTAGTTAATAATATAGTTCAACACGATGAACGCTGGATCATGCAAAAGGTCACTTAGAATACCAGAATTACTGCCCCGGTCCAGGCTATCAAAAATATATATAGGCGAAACAACATAAGAGCTTTTGGAACACACTACGATGAATGTAAATTCAATATCTTCGGATCTGGTGGATGAGCTCTTGTATGGCGATTGTCTAATACAGAACTCGATAGAAGAACTTGCGAACTACAGTGGAGCATGGTGGTGGTTCGGTTATGGTGGGGGGGGGGTTGGGGTTTCTCAGCTGGTGGGAAACTATAGTTTACTAAACTCATAAAATCTTAATATTAACTGAAAAACACATTTTCTGCGTCTTTTGGTATATAATAAAATTTATTGAGTTTAAAAAACGTAATTTCCACTAGTCACTCAATGTCTACTAGTTCTCTTCCACGTATATCTTTAAACTCATTTTAAATTGTGAAGCAAATGGTAGTAATAACAATTTTAATTGATAATTCAAATTATACTTGAAAATATCAAAATCGTTGACATTTCCATTTTAATCTAAAATTATCGGAAAATCTCTCGAAAGAACGACAGATTTTTTTTGTCCGTGTGTGCAAAGTGACTCGTAGGTCATCAAATTATCTAACACCTAGCCACTGTAAATTTGTTTGTCAATATAGAGTTGTTGAACTGCGTAGTATAATCTGTATGTATAATTGTATATATGTATATTGTTATTAAAAAGAGATTTCGCTAATGTATAACATAAGTTAACCGATAAAATTCTAACTAATTAACACTCATATTTGTTGATTATTAGCTTTATATAGCTTCAAGCGTGGAAAACATTTAAAATAAGAGATTATTTTTTTTAAATACCCATGCTGCCAAACACATTGGTATTCTGCTAACTTGAAATCAATTATGTCTAGTACTTTAAATAAGAAAAAAACCTAGCAACATTTAAAATAAGAATAATTCTAATTGTTATCCAATAAGAAATTACTGTATTAATTTCAAAAACCTAGTTTGCAACAGGACAAAAAAATATTTTAATAATGGTTTTCATAATCAAATCAAACATTTAACAATACTCAAAGTACACAAGACAGAAAAGATAATGACAGACACAATAAACGAAACAATAATATATAAAAAATATGTAAATAATATAGAGAGAAAGATTTGTTTAAGTCAGCCAAGAGTAAATAATGCTATAAATCAATAATAAAAAAAGTAAACATAATTCAAACTTACTGCGCTTGTAAATGTGAGTTAAATTTAAATATTTAAAAAATGCATACAATTCGATTCAAAGCTTTTGGTTTAACGGTTGCATTTGCGTGTATATACCTAAATTTATATACATAATACAATAACAAAAAACCGACTGTACTTACGAGCTCTGGCTTGCCCTGCAGCAGTTTAAGGGACATGGAAAAATTTGAAAAAAGGGTTTTGAATTTGATCTAATCGAAATGTTGGGCGTTTCTCGTGATTGCGCGTGCGCGCGTGCGTTGGCGGTAGAATAACAACAATAATAGAAAACATTTTAGGATTTACCTGAAAGGCCGAATATCTGCCACCTTTGCGAGGTCGGTTGTAGCTGGGTAAGTAGCGTCGAATCATGTCCAGTTCGTTGATATGTAGTAAACCAGCTGTTAGAAGCTGTGCGATAATGAATACCGATTGACCCCATAAGAAAAGAGATTTTGATGGTGATCGTGTGTATCCGTCTTCACCGTCCGGTGCAAAGTACATGGTGATGACAGGATCTAATTGAAAAAGTCCACACAAATTAAAAACAAAATTATTTAGATTAATATACTTTACTGACCTCCATTCTCGTCCGAATACATGCATTTGCGCAATTCAGCCTGGTATTCCTCGACCTGTTCGTTGTTGCTCTTGAACACTCCATCAATAATCAGGTACGTATAGAAGATTGGCCATTCGCATTCGTTGTTTTCAAAGTCTTTGATTTCACCTTTATTGTAATATCTTCGTTTTTTGTCCTCGATGCGACTCAAGTAGCCGTCCCGACTGAAACGCTTGAAACCCTTTTTACCCTTGAGTCGCTTAACAACATTAGACTTGGCCAAATCCACGAGTCGTTCTTCATGCGATGCAAAAGCTGGAAAAGACAGGGTGGGCAAGAGTGAGGCATCAACACCCTGCAAAATATGTTTTTTATATACTATTTTGCATTGAGTGTAAGTAGATTAACCTTCGAGCTGGACTCTCTGGGTAGCATGGTTTCGAAAATGCTGCGATTTCGATTGTGTGCATCAATGTCCACATAGACGACACTCCACGAAGCACCCTTTTCTCCAAACAAATTACAACCATTAATTGCTTCAAGTGCTGATTTGGCCATACCTAAAATAGATCAAAATAATGTGTATGTAGAGAGCTTGCAGAGTATTTTTGACTTACCGATAGAGGATGCATGAATCTCTGGTGTGCCATCGTTGTACTTGGATCCGCGTTCCCACATTCCAAAGTCTGGCGTTCGATAAGCTCGCTCCACGTAGTACACAAGATTTTGTACAAACGCAACTTCATCCTATCATTAGAGATATTTACATTTAAACTCTTATTAAAAAATCCTACGGTTTCACTAATTCTTGCCTGGGTGTAGATAATCTGCAGTCCCGATGTGATCATTTGCACCAGGAAAATTATATAAATCGACACCGAATCGATTTGCAGATGATTGTACAGGTCATCCGAGTAGATCTCTTCACCAGTGTGTAAATGAAATTTATTGTGAAGCGCATGCTGGTTGGACTGTCGCTGCTTGAACAGCTCAACGCGATGAGCCTGTTTGATCCAACACTCGAGGATACCACGCATACACTTCACAGTTGACTGCCCCAGTTCGTATGACTTGCCGCGATCATCGTCAATGCGTCTGCAAGAAAAATCGAAATAAATATCCGCTATTATTATTAATTAAACAGCCTCGCGAATACCTGTACGCCTGGTACAGACTCCAAACAGCTGCAGCACAATAAACACTGTCACGTACACTTCCCACTTCCTGATCGGTTGACAATACTGGGAACAGTCCCGATATTGGACTTTGAAATTGCAGCAATTGTCGCTTAACTAAAAACCAACAACAACAAAATCACATAGTTTCTAGTGCGCAAATATCTCGTATCATGTCATCCGTACCGATGCCATAGTAAATGTCCAGCTGCTTAACGGTGTCCTCATAGTTTGAGATTTTCAGAAACTGGTCCAGATGAATATCGTCTATGCTGCCCTGTCGCATTGTTTCAATCTTGGGCCTATAAAACATAGACGGAATTAAATAAATACTACTCACGTATTTGTAGGACACTCTGGTGCGTTGTAGTTACTTTTCTCGGCTTGTCATGGCATTAAATTTCTAAGAACTTTGGTAAAAAAAAACGATAATAATATTTTTCTGCTAATAAATTTATGAAGATGCGAATGTCAAATTTGACAGTCCAATGACAAACCATGGATTTGTTTATTGTGCAAACGATGATATGGAGGCGAAGATTATTTCTATTTTGTTTTAGAACTGACTAATTATCTAGTGTCTTCTGGAAAATACATGAAAAGATGAATTCCTAGTTGCAATTGTTATTAATTACTCATAACTTAAATAATAGAATAAATGCAATATTATGTTTTTAATTGAATTATTTACATTTAATAATTACACGAGTCACTTGCCACGTGTAAATTTAGATTATATTAAGGAGACCGTTTGCACAATTGATACAAAGAAGACTAATGCACTGAACTTAACTGTCAAAACAAATCAAACAACGTCGTTGCTATGCAATATAATGCGCACCGCTTTTATAATAAAAAAGTAAAAGTTGTAAATATTTACTTTATGCTTTTGTTAGGTATTAAATAACAATCCGTAAAAGTGCTAATATATTGATCGAGCTAATCTGATCCAGTTAAAAACGTCGATTCTATTGTTCAAAGGAATTATTTGAATTTATTCATAATTATCGTTTAAAACCGACTAAAGTGTGAGTTTAAGATAACCTAAGACTTTGAATAGTGTACCGTTAGTTTAAATCAGGATATTATGTAGTAACTAGTTTTTAGAATAAATATTTTGTACATTTCTGTGAAAGATTAGGTATTGATCTCAAGACGAAGAAATAATGAGTTGAGCTTCTTCTAAAACAATTAATCTCAATTAATATAACAATATAACTCATCTCTAAATATTTATTTTATATATTCTCAGATGAAGTCCAACCCGGACAAACCCGCCACCCCGGCAAAACTGAATAAAACCAAGACTGGAAAACACAGAATTCGCAAACTGGCAACGCGTTCTGGTAAATCATCGACAAAGCCGGCGTGTTGTAATAAATGTTTCAAAGTAATATGGATTTCAATTTTGACATCCATTCTGGCCATCTGTCTTGCTCTAGTGATGCAGATGAATGCTCGAGAGTTTTTCGTCGAAGTTGTCAATAAATTCGAACAAAAGTTTAATGTACCCACCAGGGTTACAACTGACGGATACTGTGGACGACCTTTTGATGCAATCAGTATTCTGGATGCACTAAATGAACATATAATAAACCAAGAGCCGGCTATAAGCAAATTAAATGCTCACATACGCAATCACATAAACCGGACATCATTGGCTTTTATCGGTGGATCCGGAATTGGAAAATCGCTAACCGCTAGCACTATTACTGCGAATTTTCAATGGTCACGAAACATTCATTCATTTACATGGTCACCCATTGATACTGCGTCCAGTCAATTGCACAATGCCGAAGGACTACTGTCGCAATTGTCCAAATGTGGACATCATATAATTGTAGTCGACAGTGCTAAGGTCACAGATCGCGAGGATATAATTAAATTTAATGCCAAACTTATGAACATTGTTGAAAACAGAGGATTAAAAGTACTGGCTTTATATATTTTTAATTTGCCCACCTATCAGACCGAAGATATGGAAATGCTATCCAATAGAGTGACTGAGCTAAATAATCTAGAAAATATAACATCGATTGTTTTCCGACAGTTTGACAAAGATGACCTGAAAAACTGCATTGCCCTGGAGAGCAGACACCTGGACATTAAATTAGGTGACACTGAAATCGATGAGATTGCACTAGGCATTGACTTTTCTCGCACGGGATGCAAACATGTTTACTCCAAGGTGGCACTGTATAATTATTAATTATTGCAAAGTTAAATTATTTTCGTTAAAGTGTATTTTTATATATCTTATTATAAATAACATATATTCAAACACCGTGTAACACGATACACATTAAATATAACAACAAATTAGAATAAAATAAACATATAAAATACATATACTTTTTTCTTAAATAAAAAAACAGATAATATAAAATATAGATTATATAAATATAATGTTATGGATGACTTTGGTTCGATAGAAAATATTTATAGAATCAAAAAAAAAAAATTATTCAAAAATATTATACGCAGCGTACGATTTTCGTTTCTATTTGGTTTAGTCTATGATTAAATATATAAGTATATGAAGATAATTAACTTGTTTATAATATTTATAGTCTTAAAACTAGTTTTCTAATTATTTTTAGCTTGAATCACTTTCTCTAAAATTCTGTTATTCGTTTTACAAAAGCACGCGGTTTTGGTTTTTGGCACGATTAGTGTAGTTATTATGTTTTTTTTTTTTTTGCATTTTATGGTGTTTTGGATTGGTCTTCTGGTTTTCGGACAACCTTCGGAGTTCGTCGGCCAATCAGGATATGCACATCGCCCGTTTTGATCGTTTTGAAAATCTGTATAGCATCGTTGTGGCGGAGACCCTGCAAGGCTTTTCCGTTTACGGAGAGGATTTCGTCGCCTATGGATAATAAAAACAAATATTAGACTAAAATCTTGAAGATAAGAAATAAACGTAAAGCTAATTTATAATTGCTTAAATAATATAATAATAATAAAATACATCACACGCTGAATGAGCGAAAAACTGTTATTGCCAAAAAACTTAAGAAAATAAACTATTTAATTAAATCAAAATGTCTGTATTTTTTAAGATTATATATATATATATATATATATTTAGGTTTCGAGTATTTTTCATAAAATTTACAAATGTGTATGTGTACCCCGATAATTGCTCGAAAATAGAATAAAAATCAAAACAAAAAGAATTGCGCAAATATATTTTTGAAATGAAAGCACAAGACAATTTTATAAAACAAGATGGGCTAGACAATTCAAGATTCGTAATAAAAAGGTAATACTAAATAAAAAAGAAACATTTTCCCGTTTTTCTTACTTTTTTCATCAGATGATAACGTTTTTCAGGTAATTGAATAACGAAATATTGGGTTGGAAAAGTTTTTTCGAATGAGCCATTGTTAACCCCGTTAATGCGCAAAAATCTCGTAATTATAACACGTTTCATTCAAACTTCAGTTTCAAATTAATGCTTCTGTGGAATAATTAATTCTTTTTTAAATTAAAAGAACGACAAAATAAACTAAATACACACTGTCAAAAGTATAATACAATTCTAAACGGTACCGATAGTGCGATTGGTCCAAAAAATCAACGGGTTGTAGAAAGACGGAGATACAAAGAAGAAGCCAAATCAAAAAAGGGATGAAGAGGCAAAGCCCGCAGAGGATGTGGACTCTGATGAATCTGGGTTCTCACTTAAATAAAATAATTCTTATAAGAGATCAAGAGATAATTAATTTATTCTTCTTTAATTAGCTGTGACAATTACAAATTCACTAAAAAAGAAACCCAAAATAAATTATAGAGAATTTCAGAACCGAAACTTTCACTTTATCTATGGAGTGATCAAGCAACTATAAATATAAATTGTGTAGAACAAGTAATTTATGAAGCAAATATACGTCACTTTGAGCTACAACTGGAAAGTAATATTTCCCTGATATATTACCATCGGGAACGGGACTTAGCGTAAGCGGCATAGCGTCAGGTTCGAATGTTGGCCTGTTTACAGTCACCATCACCTTCGTTTTTATTATTTTAAATAGTTCAATTGATAGATTCTCTTTTCCATCTATAACTGAAACATTATCTTTCATATGGGAACAAGTGAGATGCTTGAACGTTAATTTGCTCAAACTGGTCCGGCGTAAAGTAGTGTAGTAGTAGTAGTAGGGTGATTCAGTCATCTTTAGCCAAACTTCACGCAAGTATTATTTGGCTCATTTTATGAAAAAAAATCACTACGGCTATACCCAATAATTCATGTGTGAGAGCAGACAGCAGATAACCTCTTAAGTTGCCGTCAGATTTTTTAAATGGGGTTTTGTTGGAAAGATCTTTTTATGAACTATTAAATCCATAAAAAAAGTGTTAAATTAGATCAACTTAATTCAAGTTACAAAGCAAAAAAATTAGATAAGAAAAACAAAAAAAGTCCACATAGCTTAAATTTTTATCGCCTGATTTGCGTTTGCGTTTTATTTTATTTATCAAGTTACCCGTCCTTTTATTTTTCTAAAATGCCCATCATCTCCGGAAGTCTAATTTAAAAAAAAAAATGATTTTGGTTTTATTGTTAAGTAACTTGATGATAATGATAATAATTTGATTGATAATAAAAAAATACAAAATACATTGTTTTTACATTTTTGTCTTTTTACTATCAAAAGCCAAGCTTATTTTTTTTAAATCTTTAATATGTGTGTTAAAACAATATGTAATTATGGTTCTGCATAACTTTTCCAATTATTATTATTATATATAATTTTGTTCTGGGTAGCGATTCTGTGCAATTTTTTTCACATTTATACACAATACATAGATAGTGCGTTCAAAAATAGTTGCTTCATATGACACTAGCGTGTCTAAAATATGCACAGAATCGCTACCCTGGTTTGCGAATTCTGTATACGAAATATAGAAAAGTTCTTGTTCGGAAGGTCTCCAAAATACCCCTCAGTTTTACTTCAAACCCGATCAACAATGATATCGTATTTAGTGTTTTATCGCCAATATATTCCGCAGAGAAGTTACCTTGATTTTTCTCGCTCTATTCACAAAAAAAAATAAAATTAAACTAAGAAACACGCAAAATTCTCAATATAAAACTCAAATCGAGAAATTTGCGAGAATTCTCTGTGTGTACGGAATCAGCTTTGATATTTTATGAAGCTAGTTGAAAGCGAGATAGCAATAATGATGACGTCATTTGCGAAAAAATGCAGGAAACATTTTATAAATGTTAAATCCTCGGTTAAATCTGAAACGCCGTCATCGTCACCGGTAAGTTTTAAATAAAAGTTTTATTTGCGAATAGTCGAATGACGAATGCTTGTTTCTTTAATTTATCCTATAAATTGAAACTTTTTTAATTTCAACACAAAGTACAAGTGAACTAAATAGTTTAATGTGTAAAAGTTTTGTACTTAACAAAAGCGACTATACTGCCATTCGGTGAAACAGCATTCGTCGAAACGGCTCATTCGGCGAAATGGCCATATACCCTATCTCTCATTGGATCCTGTAATCCCTTGTGGGACATAGGGCCAGTGTGCGATGCCGCACACCAGATTCATTTACCATTACGTGTTCACACGAGTGGTCAGGTCATGCTAATGTGCAGTTTGTGCTGTGCTACTGTGCTCTTCAAGATCCTGTAAAAACTTTGCATGACAAATGCGCATATTTTTGCTATTTATATTTGTAATCGTGAATCATCAACTTCATTATACACTTATTGTTCTATAAAGGGTGCGTGTGTATATGTTAATTGATGACATCAATGTTCCGTTAATCCAAAACAATAACCTATTTCTGAAATAGGCTGTTAATAGCAAGAGGAACCTACTGATTTAAAGTGCTACATTCGAAAAACACTTCGGTCTGCTGGCCGGGTTTGAACCGGCGACCTCCCATAAACCACGCCAACGCGTTTACCCACTCGGCTATGGCTATGTCATAAATCGTATACATATTAAATAAATATTAATTGTTTTTATTTTATTTTAGTAGTTTTTTTACGAGTTCGCTTCGTCAAGAATCGCCCATCGCTCCGCTATCGTATGTGCACATCCGCTACTTAATACGTTTATTCAACGCTGTTGAAGCCACCGGTAAGTTCTTAAATTCTTTTTTTTAATTATTAATTGTAAATATTTTTATTTTTGCAGGATAATTGTCTCGACGAAGCCACTTTACTTTTGTCAATAAAACTTCAAGCTCGTAGCGAATATCTTTCAATGAGCACTCCTGCTGTTTTTTCTTTGCATCATCTTTGCGAAAAAACATAGTAGAGAATGTGAGAATTTGTATTTACGCTTTTGATCATAAGTACGTACGTACTGCTGTTTTGAAAGGTTGGCCAGCCTTTTGCGAGCTTTAGGCGAGCAGAATATTTCACTTAGCGATTCCTCTGAGAGAAGAAATGCTGAAATAAAAAACTCGGGATGAAGCTCCTCATTTGAGATAAAACGCTTATCGGTGAGCCAAATCTACATGTTTGGAAACATTCAGAAGTCACTGGGTCAGGCATGGTACATACTGTGGCTGAGGGACCAGTTCAAACTTAAAATTTGCCTGACGCGACACTAGAATCTTTGAAGGTCAAATGCACATATTTTTGAGATATATCTATGCACCGTTATCTTGCTATTTATATTTGGCTATGGCTATGGTTATATGGATATGGATGTCTATATCTATGTTGATAGATGATATCAAGAATGTTTCAAAATAGAACATACTAAAATCTCTTATTTTTTACACAACTTATCAAATTAACTGTTACAATCATCATTTCTTTTTTCTGCAGCATCCACTTGGAATTTGCTACCACCATCAATTAGAAGCATTATATAAAAACCACATAAAAATACGAGTTTACTTATTTTTTTTTTTTCAGAATCAAGTCTTTATATAGTGAAGTACACATACATATTTGATAATTGATGAAGAGTTATTTTTCAAATAAGAAATTTAAGTCCAGGTAAATAAAATTACTTATTTATTAATCAAAAAACCTGTGAGGAAATAAAACGTTAATTTTGGATTGCCTTTTTCGAAGTCGAACTTTGAATGTTAGTGAGATAACGAGCAAAATTGTAAAGTTCGTTAATTTTTTTTGTAAATACAGAAATTGGTGAATTGTACACAGCCACAAAGTGTTGAACAAATTTTTAAAAAACGTATTTTTTTCGTTTTGCAAAGTGAAAGTTAAATTTTGTAATAAAATATTATATATTTTATGTAAATGTAAAAACGATTTCATTGAATTGAAAAGGTTGTGTTTTTAGACTTTTGTTTTTCGAATAGAATATTTGGAATATTTTGAGGAAAGATCTTGGCCTATGTCCATACAAGATCCTGCTCGTCTATATATAGAAGCTGTAAGACTATCGATTGCGTCGTCAGTTCGCTCAATTTTACCGTCGAATTTTCTTCAGCGATGAGGCTTAATTTTTGGTTACATGTGTTCAAGAGTTTTTCGAAACTACTACTCCATTAAAAAAATTACATTTGGTCTATGGGCTAGTGGCGTCATCAAAATGATGCTAGACTGGCTTTTATCGTCAACGTCAAATGATTTATGAAACCCCGAGTCTACTAAACTTGGAATCGAATATTCGCATCGTTATACGTCACCAAATTCTCGATAATGTGGTCGAAAATTGGACAACCTCCTCCATAAAATAAAATAATATTTCCAATAAGCCAAAGTTAATTGATTTGTGGGTGCTTTATTTAATTGCAATGTTCTCCCCGTAATATAGATTCCTTCGATCCCTATTCGGGACATAGGGCATCAGCAACAAAGTTGCGGAACTGGACGCGGTTGACGGCC
>JANSTU010048575.1:0-23224 GCA_027564075.1 Bolitophila hybrida | reverse complement strand
TGCCACACAGCCAACGTTACGATCGATCTTGTGCGCACTGTTTTCGGAGAAAAAAAGTTACGTGGCGGACCCTGTATTTATAATAATAATATTTAAAAAAAAAACACATTTCATTTTATCATTGAAAATGAATTTGTCGGGGGCACCGATGAAAAATTTATAAAGAAAAGTGCTATTTCTTCGTGTAATAATTTTTTTTTTAAGCACAAGCACAAAATCCAACATGCGCATTTTCAATGATTACTAGTTTAAAAGGTGAATTTTACTCACTTTCTCAAAACACATATTATCCCTAATTGTTTTTGGTGGAGAAGAGTTAAATTTAATTTTGCAGTTTTTTTAAATGACTCAAGGTGACTCTCCACTACTTGACAAAGAGGAACTTGGTAATCCGCAATGAAAATGCATAGAAAGTTGTCCGCTCAATGTGTGTGAAATACGTCTATTTTATGTCATCTAAAGCAACCATTGGTGATAACAATTACCAAAGTTCGCGTTGCCCTCTTTGTCAACGTCAACTATCATACTGGAACCTCCTATCCATTCTCATTTTTTTGAAGGGAAGTGGAAACCTTTGACGTAGTTAAGGGAAGATTCTCATCTAGAGGTCCAAACAACTTGAGTATTTTGACAGTTAAATAGACGCAATTTGTGTTCATAAATATAATGTTGGAGATCGTTCTTAGAAGTTTAGAAAGACCCTATCATGGATTTCCAAAATTATATATAAATACCGAAATAGCGGCAGAAATAATTGTAATTTTATTTTTCCTTTTTTATTAGTAAATTGATAATGGCCATAAAAAACTTAAAACAAAGGAGATAGGTGTGTGATTCCATTTAATACGTACAATGTTAAGAATTGTATTCTAACTTTAGTGAAAAATTATTTAAAAAAAACAATACAATACATTTTGTTTATATAAATAATATAATATATCAAACATTACAGTAGAGATAAAATCACTATAATAAATGCTCAACAATACCTGACAAAATAACAATGAATCTTCTCCAATATAATGTGCGCTGTCAAGCTGTCAGTGTGCATTCATTACATTCATTTGCACACTATTATTTATTGCTGTATATTATAAACGGCATATACACAATGATTATATCAAGATTTAATAAATTGTGACAAATCAATTACTCTGTAATGTTCCAGCGATGCGGCGCAAACTCATTCCAATTTATGTGGCTTATACATTATTATTGAAACCCACATACTGTTTTATATATATATATACAATTATTGCTCGTATATATTATTTATATTTCATTCTATGAAATCAATGCCGCAAGCCTCAACTCACTGTAATTAACTATACTAATTAAATACGGTTTATAAATATATTATACTTGCACTGTTTTAAATAACTCAAATTGTATTGTTTGCGGCAATTCGAATATGCATGTCTATATGCACGTTTAATTCGTTTAATTTAGTTGTATTTAAAACGAAAAATTAAAATTGATCGTAAGCAGTAACCGTTCCATTATTCATAAATTCGACACAGTTTGCATGCACATTAACGAAAAATGGACACACATTTCGATTATGCAGATTTTTGTGGATGCATATAAATTAGGTCTAGTTCCTTGTTTAAATGTGTTGTTACAGTTAGCTGCATATATAAATGAACTCAATTTGTATATGGCCCCGAGCACATGAAAGTCAATTCAATTATTAATAGAATGCAATTGGCATTTCTGATTAGTATACAATTAATAATAGCCAATTATATATATATTTATCGATTAAATGATTATAGGAAGTGAGTGATCGTATAAGAACTTTTAAATGCTAGCCAGCCAACAAAGAGCTAGTCGATAGTTTAAGTTTAAGGGAATGATTGCGTCATAGTCCAGAGGCCGTGAGTTCAAACCCAGGTACAGAAACGAAATTTTTTATCGTGCAATTTTCATGTATTTGAGACTGATCTCGCCGAGATCCGTAGGAACGATGCTATTGTTTAAAGTAATCCCAAGCCGTATGTGAATCCGAAAGTTGGTAATTTTTAAATTCATTAAAGAAAATTAACTACTCCCAGGTGAATGTTAGAGACGCGTCAAAATTAAATTAAATTTACCAACATAAAAAAGCCAATCAAGTAACAAAAAAAACATCTCAACCAATTCATTACAAATTAGAAAATAACGTCTTCACAAAATCTACTTTACCTTATGTCAACCCTTAAAACCCTTTCAATATGGTGGTTATGCTTCAACCTATACATTTTACATTATGTACACAAAATCCTTGACATATCTGAATGTAACAAAATATATATGTATGTGTGTGTACAACCAAAATGATTCATATTTCATGACTTTAACCGTACCACAGAGCGCTGTGCTGCGCCACCGCACTGTCGCGTGCAAAGCGACGTTCAAAGTTGCGGTCTCCACAGTGCCGTGAAGCGTATAATGGTGCTATGAAACATCGTCGCACTTAACCACACTGTCGCGTTCTTATGTAATTCACTAAATTTGCCACTTAATAAAGTATGAAAAGGGGTCGACATCCTATGCGCCCCGACCGCGGTCTCAAGAGCGCGCATGCACATAGCTCTCTCGGGCACTATACACAAACACACACCAGCAACATCAGCACGACAAGGAACGCTAGGCTGGGGCAGGAGGTGGTTGGTACATAGAACACGGGATGGAAAAATTAATTATCAAGCTCGGTATTTTAACTTGCTAAAAAAAAAACGGTGGATAGAAAACCCGGAGGGTGCGCTGTTAGCGCGGAATAGAGATGCGGGGTGGAGGTACGGTGGTGTGTGTGTTTGCTCTGCAAAAGTTTGCGGCTGAAGTGATATTATGATTGGATTTTTAATTGGAGGATGCTGCTGCTGCTGCGAGATGGTGTGGCACGGTTGGTGTGTAGAACTGTGTTGGCGCAAAGTAATACAGTTTATACAAAAAATGGCACAAACAGCGTTGATTTTGAATAATCTGTGTGCGGGCATTTAAACCTAAATGATCTGTTGTGTGTTTCAGTGGCAAGTGAATTTGTATCGTCTTTATGGAAATTGTAGATAAAGGCAAGTGAAAAGAAGAGGGTTTTTAGTTAGATTGAAAGAGAGGTTGTAAATTATCTTATTAACATTCTCTCTTTCCTTCAAATCTGCAAACCACCTTCTTTACTTGTATAGAAATATATCTATGTAAATGAATTTCCTTTTAATAAAACTATTTTTAAGATTTTGTAACTTTAAAAAAAACGTATGTATAGTAGATGAACTAATATAGCAAAAACTAAACTCCTTTTTCCAGACTTTCAAGATCCTAATATTCTCTCAGATTTTCTACAGTGAAACTAAGTGAAATACATTTTTACAAACAGTGAAATAAAATTAATTTTTAAAAAAATCCAAACACAACCAAGTGAATTTCACTATAGCCAAGTGGAATTCACTTAGTTTACCAATATATAAAGAGAAAAAAATCGAAATCGTTATAAACTGAGTCATCGAACTCGAGAATCATTGGTTTCCGTAGAAATTGCAAAAAGAGCTCAAGTGACCTTTTATATAGCCACAACAAGCACAATTGCTCATCATCATTACTCAAACGAGCATATAGTAAAATCCATCGCAACTTCAATTTGTGCATAATCATCGGCATCGTTCACTATAGACGGTTATAGCACAAAAGAAAAACAAATCAAATCAATGGCTATGCGTGCCCAATTAATCAAAAAAGCACGTATTGTAATTTTGTAAATTTGCAAAATGCGCAGAAGCAAAAATGATGATGATTGGTTTAACAAATGTGCATATATGCGCGTGTTCTCTTGTGCACGGGTGTTGAGTAATTACATGATTTATGATGGCCCGAGCATATAATGTGCATAATCTTATATCACATCTTGTTGCCGCCGATTATCATTTTAGGCGGTGTGCGGGCTTAATTGCGCGATGCGACGATGCAATGTGCGGATGGGGCGTGAAATGCTGCTTAAAGCAGTAGCTAAGCTGCTTATTTTTTTACATCTTTCGATTACACCGTACTCACGCGCGCATGCTAAACGATTTATTGCACAGGTGAATGATTCCTGGAACGTGTATATTTAATAAGCACTCTGCTGCCAGCTTGTTAGAACGTGTGGTGCGGCGTCGTTAAGTGCTCCCGCCCCATTAATCGAAATTGCACCAAATTGTCGTTATACGTTATCTGCTGCCTCTTCATGGCAAAATGTATTTTACATTTTAATTATAATTCAGCCGAGTATACGAGCGCTAGAATGCAACACGATAGAAGATGATATAAAATACGTACACGAGATGAATGTCTTTATCTGTGGATCCTATTATGGAGTTCAATATATAGAATACAATATTCTATAGGCTCGAACAGGCCTATGGAGACTGAAGAGTGTGTATGCCTTAGCACCAATTTAGATATACCATAAATGGAGTTTATCGAATTTGTTTTCTCATATTATCACGGTTTCGATGCATTATTCATGCGGTCGCAATTCATATGAATAACAAGCAAGTGGTACCATTGTGCAATGTGTGCGCATACAGCAGTTGCATCAAGAAATGCATACGTGCAGTTGCATAATGAACAGAAAAGTAGTGGGTCCACTGGTCATTGGGACGTTGTTTTCAATATCGAATTGATCTCGACGCAGTGCGGCAGCAATATAAGACTCATCGGCTTTAGTGGATTTTCATGAGAATGTGCTCTGCTGTATACAAAGCAAATATAAAGATATATATTTGTGTTGTAGCGCACATAATTGCCTCTTTTGTACGAGGTTAAATGCCGCTGTGGGCGCCTGTGCATTCCATGTGCTATATGCATGCGATTTTAAGTATTATTGTGTACTTTCTTATATTTTTCTCACAACCCATCTGCGCGAGGATTATTGCGCAGATAAACGAGCTGCGATGCTTTGAGTGCGACTTAGCGTATAGTGTTTACACGTTTTTACTTATTTGTGTAATTAAGAAAATATGTGTTTTATTGTATGCAGAAGCTATTTCAACAGATGGTTCGAGAGACTTTGTATAAATATGCTTATATATTTATAAATGGTAAATAAACATTGTTAAATATTATGAGTTATTATACTGGTAATACCAAAAACTTTGTATTATTATGAAAAAAACCTAAAGCAATATGGTCACTTAAATGCTAAAAATGTTATAATATTCGCATAATTCAAAATACATATTGCCCATAAAACATACAAATATTTCACTTTATAATTTTTCATTTATGGAAGCAAATAGTAAATAATGTTTCAAGGTTGATCGACCCGGTTTTGGAATAAAGATAATTAATATAAAGCTATTGTTACTCAATTTTACCAACTTTTATGATGATGAATTTATTTTGGAAATTTTGTTTGTCCCACTTGACAATAATGATAATTCAGATTTCGACTATAATTAGCAGACCTCCCGAGTTAAAAGGCAAAATAAAGAATACAAAAAAGATTTAAATATCGAACAAAAAAAATCTCGAATAACAAAATATCGACAGTAAAATTAAATAAAAATAAAATAAAATAAAAAAATAAAACAAGGACATCCATGAGAGAGACATCGCATGAAATTGCCTTCTAAATGGCAACAAATTATCGAACAAAACGGCACTTATTTTAACCATTTTTATAAAGCATTGAATATAAAGAGCACAAAGGTGCATGTCATTACTAAACAACCTTTTATAATTAGATAAACTTCGGTCTGGATACAACACAACCTCCTCATATTTATGGCGCACTCGACCATTGTCCAAACAAATATATATAATACTTTGGGGAAAAAGTCTTTTTAGTATTTTTAGGTTATTTTCAATGCTTTATTCAACATAGTTGTAATGATCAGATTTAAACCAAATATGCGCTGTTTTAACGGATAACTTCTGCCCATTTTGACGGCAATTTTATAATTCCACGATTATAGAAATTGACAAAAAAACTCAGACAACCAATTTTCACAAGCTTCTCTTGAGGCCAGCTTACTTTTGCCAAGAGCGTTTTGCATTGACCGGAAAAGATGGTAATCACTTGGTGTCAGGTCCGGACTACAGGAGCTTCTGGCGGATCTGCGAAGACGTGTGTGGCCTAGCGTTGTCTTGATGGAACACAACACCCTTCATATTGGCACATTCTGGACGCTTCTGCTGCAAACGGTCGAGTTGCTCGCAGTAGATATCCGAATTTGGCGATTGGCCATAGTTTAGCAGCTCATAGTGGATGACTCCCTTCCAATCCCACCAAACACACAACAGAACCTTCTTGGCCGTCAATCTGGCCTTAGCGATGGTGTAGGCCAGCTCACCGCACTTCGCAATATGATCGTTGACACTTCATGTTTTCGTATGTAACCCATTTTTCATCACCAGTTACCATCCGCTTTTAAAATGTGTTGGTTTTTAAAGATTCAGCAGCGAATCGCAGACATCAATTCGGTCAAAATATATCGAGTTTTTTTTCTTATGCAAATGGTTCCAAACTTTTTTATGGTCGATGTTCAGTTCCTGGGCGATGGCTCGAATACTCACATGCCGGTCTAACAAACGATTTCCATGATTTGGTCCACATTTTTGACGATTGGCATTCCAGATCGAGGAGCATTCTTCTACACCCGAACGAAATCGTTGAAACCAACGTTGTGCTAATAGACACTTTATCGGGTCCATAAACATCACATTTTTTTTTGCCGTCTTAGTTCCATTTTTACCATTGTAAAACTGTAAACTATGCCGAATTTTCTCTTTATTTTGCTTCATTTTGCTACGCAATAACTCGATCCTGACATAACCAAACACAATACTGTCAAGGAATGACGTGAATACACCTTTCAAACAAGACATTGTATGACCCGATGCCATTAGTATTACCCAATGACATCTATCGAAAATACCGCAAGACTTTGTCCCCAACCTAATATTAATATTAATAATAATTGAATAATATTGTTGCTGGTTTAGCCTTTAACTGATTACCTAATTAATATACATTAAATTGGTATTACGGGAAAGTATTGTAATTTGCAAAATAATGCACTCAAAGTCACAGTACAATATAATTATATACAATACTATACTCTGGTCGAATTGTAGATTTAAATTTAAACGATGGATATGATTAGATCCAATAATATTGTTGCTGAATTAGCCTATAACTTATTGCTTAGTAGCTTAGTATTCAAAAATTGGTCTGATTGAGCCAATCTGAATTGGATTTTATATCCCAAAACACTCTACCTAATTCTACGAGTATTAATTGTCTCAGATGCTATATATCGTATATAACAAAGGCATATATCGACTGACCGATATAATAAAATAATTCCTAAATCCTTAACCTCCCATAAATGTATACTTGAAAGTTCACTGTATGGATGGCCATTTCGAACAAAATAAATTGGCTGCAGACAGCCGCCACACACACACACCACAACAGCACCTCTCAATACCACGACAACTGTCAAAAAAGGGATGTGAATTGGTGACAATATTCAGTGTAAATGCGTGTATATAATATTGCAGTCAATGCGCGCGACTGACTGCGAATAGAGTATAGTTTCGTGATGGTGGTGGAGCGATTTGGTGGCGGGTGTGAGATTTATACGATCGCGCAATAAAAACCAATAGGGAGGACATAAAAACTTCAAGTGTCATGATTTTTATGAGAAAACTTTTATGAACATTTCAGCATTTTCTTTGGTGGTGCGGCGGACGCGACGCGGTGGCAGCAGAACACTCACCCGCACCCGCGACACACACACACACACATACACACAAGTGATTTATATCTTCTTTCTTATGTGGCATGGTGGCACACAGGACCACAGGATTTTTATTGCTAACCATTTTGTTCCTTTTTTGTGTGTGTGTGTGCGCGCCCCATAAATGATTCGGGTTTATCGTCAGCAGCCACCTCATTTTCGGGACACAATTCCATGTGTATTACCATTTTGCTCCATAAAGCGTTTTTTTGTCTGCGTGTGTGTCGCATTTACTATGATGCTCTTCGCTGCGAATGAGGGCGGGTAATTTGGCAAGAAAACGCACATGCCGTGTACGTATATACCAATAGAATATATAGAAGGGAAAAGCACTTACCTTATCATCGTCTCCTTCACTATCACACTGCAATGAAAAAGAAGAAAATTGGTTTTAGTATATTGTGTTTTATTGTTATTGCTTATTGCGGTTAAAGAATGTCATATGGTGCAGAGAAATATATATATAATATCGAATTTTTGGACATTCGTGCGCACGTCTTATATTATATTAGGGAAGCCAATCAAGGGTCAAAATATTGTCGAAATGAAACAGGAGAAATCACATCATCAATTTAGGTTTTTCGTATTTTTTGTAATTTTGTGTGAAAAATTCTATTAAATTTTTTGTAGGTCTACGTGAAACGTAAAATGTATGCATTAAGTAGGTACTTACGATATATCCTTTGCCGGAACTACATCTACTACTTGCCTGAAATTCAAACAAAACAAAGATATGTATTAAACAGGGCTGACGTCTAAATGGGTGACTATTACAATATATCGCAATTTGTATGGTATAGGGTTTATATATTATATAAAAAATTATGTCAAGAAAGAAGGTAATCCCTTAGTAATATATGAATCCTTCGAGAGAGAGAAGGACAGCGAAAAGTTGAGAAATTGACTTTGTAAGAGCCATATATACATACACCAGAATACTACAGAATTTTGACTATATAGATTTTGAGCCTACTACTAGCCTAACTGTATAGCTGATTCGTTAATAAATTAACAAAGATTGTGAATATTGAATGAACTTACATCGCTCAGTCGGTCCCTCGAGCTGTCCGCATCCCTCGGTGCAACCGATGAAGTGGTCAGTCTCTCCGATGCTCGTCCGCTGTCATCAGACGTTCCAGGATCATTTGCTAATGTTAATGTGCTCTGAAAATAAAAAAAATAAATTAATTAATGGATATAAAATAATAAGTAAATTTAAATATTCAACAAACATAAAATTCTAAAGAAAATATCAAATCGATTCAAACAATAATAACAATTTTGGCAATGTTTGTAAATGGCTACTTGTAATTGGGCTAGGAGTTAAAATTTCAACATGAAAATGTTTTTTTTCGTTTGGATTACTTGGTATCGTAATAAATAAAAATAATCAGTCAGGGAAAAAATGGTTGAGAACATCTGTCTAATAACCAGGAAAAGAGCTTTAGAATAAGAGAAGAAGGCAAGACTTGGATGCCAAACTCCAATAAAAGCAACTATTCGCAGAGAAATATTATTTGTGTTTGTTTTAACAAATTTCATCTTGCCCGAAAAAATGACCAAATTTTTGCCACAGTTTTAATCATTGATCAGGGAATGGGTGATCAAGCGGGTGAAGGATTTCATTTTTTTTTGGTGAAATCCTACTTCTTGATTTCGTACCAGTTTTTACTATAAAAGGCGAGAAATGTTGAGCCCAAACAATGGAGTTTCCATGTAAACAATACGACGGTTCCAATACTTTTTCAAAATACCATCGTTTAAAATAATCTGTGTTGGTGTATCGCTACCCTGATCATTACGTATATGACGTGACGGGATTAGATTTAGTCTTAGAATCAAGCTTTTTAAATAGAATAAATTGACACGTATATCAGCGACAATTTGTCACGCACATAACATATTTGAAAGCGTGTCACTTGTATTCCCAATGCACACAAAATTGAAATGTTTACAATTTTCTAAATAAATAAATACAAAAACAAAACAAATTGTTCTACTACTGTCATAACTCATTTAAGCATTACAATGAATAACAAATGAAAGAGTTTATTTACAGAACTTTCAATACACAAACAAAAAAATCTTTATCTTCTAAACCAGTCACCGCAAATATCTTATACCGCAAAACTTTTTCCGAAATATAACCAGCAAGCATTACAAATAATTTTCTTTGTTGAAACTATACTGAAATAACAATAAATCGCACGCTAACATAGTATTAAAGCTGACACATTTCGTATTGAACTTATTCGCTTTCGAGCTGTTCCTAGCCTGTTCCCCAAAACACACACACACACACACAATATACACTATACACACAATTGAGTATAGTATATATATATATATATGGTATCAAAAATAGAAGACGACGACGATATCATAACTTTTGTGTGTGCACGGAAAAACAAATAATATAAAAGAGAAGACAAAGTTCTTTTGTTTCCTCTTGCGAGGAATCCGGAGCACCATTTGTGGCAAACATTCCGATTTATTGTGTGTGTGCGAGCGCGCTTCGGTGCTTTTACGGAATAAATAAAATCCATTCTAGTATTTTTATCGGTGGTGGCGGTGTTGGTGGTGGGTGGCATCACCACACATACCCCCACTCGTGAGTGAGAATGTGTGTCTGTATATATGGATTGTACTTAAAGATGTGCGGGTGGAATGGTGCTGCAGACGAGCATATAATACGTTTAAATGTTTAATGTGATACGGTTTCGCATAATAAAAGCATTAAGGAGATTAAGGTGACTGTGTGTAACTGTACTCTCGAGAAAATGTACTCTTAATTGCCAAGATTAGATGGAGATCGCTATTCCCAGTTCAACTTTATAACAATGGATATATAAATATACTATAAAACTACTGTGTCGTACGCAATTGCAACACTTTGTATGGGGGCAATTAAACTTAATATATTATATCTAATTATATAGTTATCCAAATGATGAGCTACTTTGCGCGCAAATAAACTTTATTCAAGCACCTACACAAAACCCATAGCAAAGAATGTGCATAATAATATGTAAAATCTAAAAAGAATGCTATCAATTTAAAATGCACCAGTGCACTAGAGAGAAGCCACTGCACAACCACACAGAAAATGCATTGAAAGTAATGGTATGCCAGAGCATACCATGATGATGATGGTATACAATATAGTTTTTTATTTAAAGTATATTATATGCAAAATGTTTGTGGAAAGAAATAATGTAACAATTTCAAGAAGTCTGTGGATATACACATATAATGACATGCTTTTGTGTGTAAGATAAAGTTTTTGTATTATAATATAAAGAAGTTGCTTGCGATTTGCGTACAGACAAACAAATGGATATACAAAAAAAAAAAAAAACGAAAATAATATTATGTAGAATTGTTTTGATATTCAGTGAGATTCGCAGGAGTTTGTCAATGTACTTGCTGTACAGGGTTTTTGTTGGAATTCTTCTATTTTCTATTTATTGAAGATTATGTCTAGGAGTTTAGATAGTTTGAATGTTTTTGGTATCGTATCAAAGTAGAAGTTGTGCAGTTGAAGATTGCATAAAAAAACTACTTTTTCCAAGAAAGTGTAGGCAGAAAATGAAAACATATTTTGATAACACAAAATATATATATATAAGTAGTGCAATATTTATTTACAAAAAAATATACAACTTTTAATAATCATGTGGACGTATTGACTTACAATGAACCACACGTTAGAACAAAGAAAAACAAACATTTGTTATTCTTGTCTGCTGAAATTTTGTAGAGCGGAAATGCCGACAGGCATTGACCTATTTTTGCACCGTTTTTTTTCGGTAAATTTTTAAATTCAATATTTTCATAATTTTTCTTCATTTTTTTCATATTTTTCATATAATTTTCATAAAATCCAGTTGAGTTTTTGTTTTTTAATTTAGTTTTTTTTTTTTGATTATTCGAGTTTTAATACTTCAATGGCTTTTTTCTATTACGAATTTCGTCAAAAAAATTTAGGAGGTGATTTTCCAAAAGTTTTAGACTAGACAAAAGAGTAGAAGAGTAGAATGTTGAGTGTTAACAGGGTTAATGGTATCAAATGATAGGTATTTAAAATAACTATAAAAAAGAGATGAAAATTTGGATGGTTATTGTTGTTTCTTAATTAATTAATTTTTTACACATTCATTATTTAATCAAAATGTACTTTGTGTTGAAATTAAAAAAAAAACTTTTAAAACTTTGTGATAGAATTTTTAAGTTTATTTGCTGTTTTTTTAATTTTCTATTAACTATTAACTATATCAACGACTAAAGTATAATTTCTGTAGGCTGAAAGTAGTAACGCCAATTCTTTACCTATTGTAATTGACCATCAGTTTTTTTATACCTCTTACTCACTCGGACGGTTATACACAAATACAGAAGAAAACCTTTTTTGCCCCTATCTCCCTAATTGTTGTCAGATTTTATTCATCTGTTTTTTTATAATCATAGGTGTTTTAAATATCATTAATTTGATACAATTCACTCTTTTTACACTGTCTTTTCTATCCGTTTACCGATTGTATGATACAACTTTGACGCCCTCTCAACCTTTAAGGGTTTATTTTTGGTCGAAATGCGATCATCACAAAGGTGTTTTTTTTAATTCCATTTCCGTTCTCCTAAAATATTGTCTTAAAAATGGACAACACAAAGTTTTTTTGGTATCTAATTGAAGATAAAATACCTATCATTTATAAAAATTAAATCCATATATTTGTACACATAAAAAAATAATTTTTGATTGGTCTGGCTTTTCCGAAGCTAGACAGAGGTTTCAAGACATTTTCGGGTTTTTATAGATGTAATTTTGTCGCAATTACGATCGAACTAGGCACCCCTCGGAAACATCTTATCCAAATACATGAACTTTTTTTGGGACGAAAAATGTTCATGTCTATATCTGGCTTTGAACTCACGGCCACTGGGTCGAGAAACTGTAACCTACACCACTGCTCCACCGCAACCACAGTGTGAGATAGAATGTAAATAAATTTAAGTAAGTGAGGGTAAACGGCGGGAGTAACTATGACCGTTGTCATTTTTATGATACAAACAAAATGTAATTATATAAATTTTAAACAATTTCCATTTCAAAACGCCATTCAACATTAGAGCGATTCGATTGATAAAATATTCATTCCAATATTCTTTATCCTTGAACTGATGTCAAAACTAATATTTATAAAAATATATAACTTTCGAGAGAACATAAAAAAACCACAGCAAATAACTGTCCTACACGCTATCATAAATTAAATTGCATTTTTTGTGTATTAAAAAAAAAACAGCACACAAAAAAACTACTACGTTGATTTTACGTTTGTTATATTATAGTGAATATGTGGCATTTAAAATATATGACATTTTGTATCGTGTGTATTTCACAGAATATTTATATTTATGTATAATATGTATGTAGGCAGGTAAAATATGTTCAATTATGGAGTACTTTATATGTATTCAGTATAGATATATAGTATATATTATGTATATAATTGCCACACGTTTCGAATAAATGACCAAAACCAATCTGTTGTGCGAGCACGAGCACGTTCACTGGAATTTTGAATTGCAAATTTCAATTTATTACGCCGAGAATTCATATATATATAAATATATACAAAAAAGAAGTGCATATAAAATATTTATATGCACTCGGTTATGTAAAAAAGTAGCACAGACAAAAGGATGAGCGTGAGTGAGACAGACATGAGTGGAAAATAGAGTTTTGCGTACACACGCGCGGACATATAAAACATAAAATCGCAAATTATTTTTTGTTGTCACCGCCTGGGCCTGCTGTAAATGTGTGCAATGTACAATATTGTACATGCTGTTTATTTTTGGCGTATGGGTGTGTGTGTGTGTGTTTATTTGCTAATTAATCATTATTTTTTACTCTCTGTAGAAACATGCTTTTTAATGTGCATACAATTAAATACAGTACAGTGAAAATGAATGTTATGATGAATTTAAATGAAAAAACTTGGCAAATATCAAAAATTTACAATGACCAAAAAAGCTGGAAAAATTCTTACAAAAAATATACGTCGACGTTTAACAATTTGTTTGCCAAAGTTCTCTTATCGCCGACAAAATTTGCCGCTCCAGTCTGTGTACATTTTATCTATTTGTCAATGTCAATTTTTCAGACTTGTGACAAAATTTCGACCAAAAATTATCGGTAGTGTAAATTTTGCCATTGTGGCAAATATTTTTGTCATCATCGGCAAATAAATACATACAAAATACAAATACGATTAAAAATTAGTATTATTTTCTGAGCTCATGTACATTACATTAGATTACTACACAAGACCTTTTATAGAAACAGATCAGCTATGCAGCACCTGAAAGAAAAACGTAATCTCTGAACGAGCATGCGCACATTTGATATATCTTAAGGCTACTAAAATACAAAAATACTCTCGATTGTGGAAATATTAATTGCCACCATATACAGTGTGCAAATGTTGTGTTTTTGTATGCAACACACAAGTGGAAATACAGAGAATATTGTGTATACAAGAAGAAAAACAAGGTGCAAGTATAAATGATATACAGATAATTGTACATGTGTATATAAATGCGCACTCACAAATATATATATATATATATATATATATATATACTGTATTATATAATATTTATTATGGATATGGATAGTAAAACAAGTAGATAATTGGCTACATGCCATAACATATTTGTCCGTCTGTATGTGTGGTAAATGGTTAATCGGTCAACATATGGACATCCGAACATTTATAGAAATACACAATTAAAAAATATATATTGAATAAAGAATGTGCATTAATAACTGCCCACGAAGGAAATGCGTTTTGTTCGATTCGATTAATTAGGCGTGAAAGATGTTGTAGAGATTATAAATGTAATTGATTGACAAATCCGTCGAATGTCAATAAAACAAATTACCGCATTGAGATTATATATTGCCATAGCCGAGTGGGTTAACGTGTTGGCCTGGCTTATGGAAGGTCGCCGGTTCAATCCCGACCGGCAGGCCGAAGTGTTTTTCGAATGTAGCAATTTAAATCTGAAAAAGGTATTGATTTGGTATAACGGATCATTAATGCCTTCAATTAACATATACACACGCACCCTGTATAGAACAATCAGTGTATGCTGACGTTGATGATTAACGATTCCAAATATAAATAGCAAGATAGATCTCTTAAAAAAAAACAGAAATACTCTCGTCATGCATTTACAATGTAGTTGTTTAAAAGACCACAAATTATAAGCTTGTGGTAGATAATTCACAAAAGAGATCATAAGAGCATTTTTAATTTAAAATCCTAAAGTCAGAATATTCATAAATCTCAAGACATTTTTTATGCTTAAATTTGACAATAATAACCTACAACAATTTAACCCATTAATGCTGGATACCAGATCAAATAGAGATTTCACTAAAAATTATAAAATTGAGTTTTTAAGTTTTAAGTCAATTTTACTGTCCCCAAAGTGGGAACGATCGTTTTTAAAGGGTTAAACTCGCAATTTACAAAACTCAAAATTCACAAAACCCACATTGATCATCATATATATTTTACGTCTGACCCGTACAAAATGTTCGAGCATCTGACCTGACCATAGTTCGTGAAAAAAAAACAAATTTCTTGAAAGAAACCGATAATTCTTGAAAAATAACCCTCAATTCTTTAACGTAACTCTTAAAATCCATAGTTCACGTACTATAAAAAAAACCCTAAATATGTATTAATTAAGTATAAATAAATAAATAGTTTAAACGAATCTTGAGTGTTGCAGGCTTTAAGAACTGTGGGTTTTGAGCGGTGCGAAAATGTATGACAAATACCTGTAACCAAATTAGTACAGATGTGTGAGCACAAATTCTTTTTAATATTTCATTTTTGACCATCATTTATTAACAAATTCCACAAAGACGGAACTATTACTTTTAAATTGGAGGAAACCATGATAAAAAGTAAGTTTAAAAAAGTATATACAATTTATACAATAAAAATATAATATTCATATTTTAAAATATTTTTTTCAATTTTTACTGTTTACTGTCTAATTAAAAAAAAACTGCAATAGATAATAATAATTATTATTACATTTTTTAATAAATAAATTTTAATTAGTTTTTTTTTTTCAAACCAAAAAATCTATAACCACAATACACAAAATAAAATAAATTCCTGTGTGGAAAATGTCCCAAATCATTTTGCTAGACTATCAAACTTGATTTAACAGACAACATAAAGAAGAACATATAAATCACGAACGACGCCATTTCATATCCATTCAATCGTACAAGAACGATGTGAGTGAGATCACCAACCCAAGACATAAACACTCGCCATTCTATATATTTTTATTCGTTCCTCTATTCAATCTGAAATTACGAATAATACGTTAGCGGAGAATTTCAGCAGCTGTACATCACACGCTTATAAGCTCGTTGCGATACGCTGGTGTTACTGGCTCAGATGCCGAGCTACAACTGAAGCAGAGCAGACAGCATTAAAATCCAACATGGAAGCCAACGGCGTCGGTCGATCGAATCGTCGTACACGAGAGAATATTTTTTGCGTCGTGTCAGTAGAAAGAGGAGCAAACAGCTGCTGCGCGCACACGCCGTGATACGTGTGTGGGCCGGTGGGGCAGCAGGGGCAGTTCTATACTCTGTGTTGATGTGTTAAAAGTAGTACCAATCTGAATTTCATGATTAAATTTATGCGATTTAGAAAAAAACAAAAATCAATTACAAATTGATGCTTACAAAAACAAGGTCCTCCTAAAAAATATTATATTCACAATAAATGTTGACCATTTTTCGCTTTTTATTTAGACGGTTTCTTCATAAACCTAACATTTGCCCTTTTCTTCTTTAAAATATACAAGACTATTTCTGTAATAAATTATATAATGAAAATAGAGGCCAACATTTGAATGAGATTGTTTGTCCAATAGGAATCAATATAATCTATGCAATGTTAAACTAACCACAAATGGTGCTCACATTGACTCCCGCTGTCAATATGTCTTGCAATTTTCAATATAAATCAGTCAATGTAAAACCAATTAGTTTACTATCGTGCATTTCAACAAATCAATCAATATATATATCACTTTTGACAATATACAAACAGACTCAGTACACGTACACTCTAGACTCTGTAACATTTTAAATAATTGTTTATTATATTACATGTAGCCATTTTCACATCAGAAACGTTTAGCACATACACACGCAGACGTATATATTTCTTTGCGCTTTAGGGCACGCGATCGCATTAATCACCAAACCAAATGACTGTATTTTGCTGTCGACACAGTACGGCGAGCGGTACAGTGACGGTGGCGCGGCGTCAGTGGCTTTTATTTATTACGACCGCGACAATGTATTATATAATATACTATACATATGCTTGTGGTGGTGACAAATTTACAATTTAACTAGTACAGGCCTGGTTCAAGCAAAACGCGGATAATTGTTTTTTCGAGAGCTAAACTGTTTCTAGACAAAGTTTTACCGCCGAAAGTGTGCGCGCATATTCAATTTCGCAAGCGTGTGCTCGAAGATTTATTGGCGAATGTATATTTGCATTTTTCTGGTGGTCGCCTAGGAAGTCTGTAGAGTGTCATTAGTTGGAGTAATAAATTAAAAAGTAATTCTTATTCATTTTATGGGTCTGTTTAGATGGGTTGGTTGGCCAATTTAGTGTAAACATCAATCAATGTTTCTAGAACAATCCAATCTAGAATCTACATAGATATACACAGAGGAGAAGATAATCTAATCTTATTTAGAGGATAGTAGAAATATCAATAACAACATTTTTTTCTAACTGCTGGATAATTCCGATTTTTTATAAATATGGTTTTCCAAAAAAATCTATTAAGTTTAAGAAATCATTGTTAAAATCAAGTAGTGTAATAGTGTCACGGCAAGAAATTCCACGTGTGAGAATACAAACCTGTGCTTGTAGGTTCATTAATAATTTTATGGTCCGTTTAATTGTGTTAATAACTTGCATATATTGATTGGTCACAAACCGTAGTAACCGTGTTCCCGAATAACTTCCACATTTCAGTATTTATCGACACTGTCCGATTATAAATTCTTTTTCTGTTTATCCTTTTAACAGATATCAGATATTCTTGGAATATAATCGCAATCTCTCTAATCATACTGTCAATCTATTTGTAACAATTCCATATGTTTTCACTAACTTTATTATAACTTTGACTTAACATACATTTGCTTCCCATCCTCCAAATTGCTTTCCTATCTACTTCCTTAAATTCCTTAAAATATCACGGATTTTATCTCATAATAATGTCTATTCATACATATCGATATACTCTGGATGTATACCACGTTTCAATTCTTTTTTTAAAGTGATGTCAACAGGGCAATTTTCCCTAACTGGCCTTTATTGCTCGTTATCAAAAATTATAAAATTTAACAATATCACATACTTTATCCATATCACATTGTCAAATAAAAACAACAATTATACGGGCTGCGCCATCTGTTGCGATAGCATTTGAAACATGAATAGCGGCTTGTTCGACGCGTCATTTCAGTATATTTTGTGCCATGAATCAACTAACACCGAGAGCAGAAATCGTCAAATTTCATTTTGAAAATGGGTCCTCCATTGTCAAAACGCAATGTGCCTACAAACGTTTATAACCGCGTGAAACTAAGCAAAACAACAAACAAAAATTAAATTCAGATGTCTTTTTCAGTATTTGTTTGTTGTAGACGATGCCAAACTACCGTGTTGGTTTCATTTCATGAATAGACTGTGAAGAACTTTTTATATAGGATTCCATTACTTTTTTGGATTCTTCCATCTAAGGAGCAAACTTAACAGTCTTATTGTTATGTCAATTATAGATTAAAGTTTTTTTTTAACAGAGCAGATTTTTACTCTTTTTTAATCATATCTGAAAAATTATTTTGACTGATCTATTTGAATGGTTCATAAAAATTACCTCATATTTATAACAAAAAAAAACCATTAAATGTGCTCTAAATTTATGTAATTACTCATAAATTAACAGCATTTGATAATATATTATATTATATATAAAGTTTACCTTGTAATCATTAACTTAGTGCGCTTATCCGTACGGTGTGCAGCCAGTGCTCGGCCATATACACGGTATACTACCGGCGACATGCGATTAAATGTACATCAGCATGCTGATTAGAATGTAATTACACGGGGTTCTGCTATATCATTTGTAATTTTATCCTTTAATAACACCATTAATTATTAAATTTAACTGGTTTATAATTGACAATAAATTATATATTATATTGACATGTTAAGTATGGTGCTGTTCACATGTTTGTGTATATATGCATATATATATATTTACAATTTGAATGGCTGTGTAAATTGTATATATTATACATGTATAACAAGTGTACAAACGAAGGTAATATGTATGTCATTAATGATTACAGACAAATGTGCATATGGCTTGGCAAGTGGTGATTTGTCAATTTGGAGATATGCATATCGAACTATATATAATATAAATTATGATTAATGTATGCATAATTTAGATGTAGTAATTCTACAAGCAATTAAATTATATCACTTCGTCTTCTTAGTGCTAAGACTCTTGTCGTTTTTGATGATCTAATTTAGGAAATAAATCTACTCCTGATAAGGGGCATAGTTTGAAGATAAACATAAATATTATCGTAATCACAACAACAGCTGTTTTAACTGATTTTGTTTGTTGATGAAGAAGGTTTAGGTATACTGCTGATAGAAATTCCTGACCTTTAAAACATATTGTCCTAAATACAAATCAATACCTTAAGACCTAACCTAACCTTGTTGATCATCTATTAATTCTATCTTGTGAACAATTATAAGACACATCACAATTTCTATTACTATCCTCTCCATAATCATAATCAGTTACAGTTCTCAAATACAATGATTACCTAGTTTCGTCAATTCCCATTCTGTATCATCACGCCTTTTTTCTATTTCCAATATTTTACCTGCCACGAGTGTTTCTTTCAATTTAATTTTAATCTATGTCTGATCTTATTTATTTTGTATCTATCTTATTCTATTCTATTTGTTTCTAAAGTTTTGGAGAAGATAATAACGAAATGTCAATATTTCATCGAATAATCTTCTTGTTACATTCCAATCTGAATTACGTTCTGGTCATAGCACTTTAACTGCCCTTATCAACGTGACTGATGATATCGTACGTAAACTTGATAAACAGCAATACGTTCTACTGGTAATTCTAGAATTCTCCAAGGCGTTTGACTTTGTATCCCTATATGTAATTGTAATAATTTCTGTAATAAATTGTTATCCATGTTTTAAAAAAAAAATGGAAAAGAGCAATATAGATCGGTAAATCGATTTTTGTTTTTGGAAGGAAAATCGCGCATCGAAATCAAAGAGCGCATTTATTCTGTGTACGGTGACTCTTCTATTTCGATGGCGGTTTAATGAGTTTCAAATTGGTCGCAAGTCGGTTTTGATGAGCAATGCCTAGGTACCCCGAAAACGGAGAAGAACTTGACATAAAACCACGATACCTGAGACAGTAATCATCTCAAAAGTCAAACATAAAATATTGGCTATGCGAAAGCTGTCGGCGTGATGTGTGCCGCGTGTGCTCATTCCGGAAAACATGCGCAACCGAGACCACTTTAGAGCAGTGTTTGACACTGCTTAAGCGCAATCCGAAAATGTGTCTAAGTAGATTCGTGACCGCCGACAAAACATGGATCCACTGGTACACACCAGCCCACAATTTATCGGTTAGTGAATTCGAAGAATAGGGCACTTTAACAGAACGACCGAAGCCAGGGCGACAACGCAGCGTCCGGGTTACTGAAAACATCGGTGCTGTGAGTCGAAATGTTGCACTTAAATTCGAAACCGTGCTCAAGAGCCGAGTATCACCGTAATTGATGATTGATTTTGAAAATACGTTTTAATAATACTTTTATCATGACAAAATTGTCACGTCTATACCACCTGCATGTAGCATTTCAACTAAGAGAACAACAAACAAATAAAAATGGCACCGTGTCAAACCGTGGAAAACCTAGTACTTTTTTGATAAATTCGACTTCATTCATCAACATAGTCTCCGTCTCCTTCAAGGGAATCAATCCAACGCTGTTTCGACGATCACATCTTCATTCTAGTCAAATCTCTGTCCACTTTTTTCTTCTTCATATGGAGTAGTTTTTTCGTGATTTCGTCCTTAAAGCGAACCATTTGTCAATCGCTATTGATGGTCTGGCCTTTTTCAAGATAGTCGATGAACAAAATTCCACGCACATCCCAAAATAATTGTGTGAGGTTCATCTCCAAATACAAACAAAAAACGTTGTTAGCAAACGTGGCACCCATTTCGAAAGCTACTTTCTCATGGACAGATATTCAGGCAAAAAGAAGCCTACACGTTTCTTTGATATCTTTAAGGTTTCAGCTATCTCCTGTAATTTCACTTTTTAACGATTTTGTGGACTTATTTATGTTTTCCAGTCACCAGAGCGTTGGACAGTATCAAATAACCAAACCACTTCTCCACCATTTGTCTCTATAAACCGAGTCCAAATAACACTTATCCATCCAGGCCTTATATCACTTACGACTTCAGTTGAGTATTGCAAGGATAATTAAACTGTGCAAAATATTTAAGACAATTCCTTGTACATACACGAAAATTAAATCTTTACAACCTTTCATTTCTCAAGTGTATGTATACATAAAGAGCGAAAACAATATATACTATATATACAACACCACAAAAAACGTGTACCTCCATAAAGATGCACTTTAACCACAGCATTTATAGTTCAATCCATTTGCCAAATAAGAGCTGTATACTTTAACTTACATTTTTCATGCACGTCCCTAACATTATACTATATACCCATTTATACGATTATATGGTCAGCATATATATATATAACCTAATAGAATATGGTAAAACCTGTTCAACTGTAATATATAGAGCATTAGGAAATTAAAATTACGTACTATAGAATAATGATGGTGATTATATATATGGTCTGCAAAATGATGATGAGCTTTTGGTAATAAATTTGTTAACAACCTCGGATTATGTATAATAGTACTAGATATATTTGGCAAAAGTTCAGAAAACATTAAGGACATATATATATATATACATAGAACATGTGGGGTTGGTCATAAAAACACATCCACAGCTTTAATTATGCAATAAATTAGAGTTGAGCAGTCTTTACAGAAATAAATAAATAAATTGGTAACAATTAGGGAAGTTAACTATATTATATGATGTCAATGTGGTATCTACTTCTATTGTTTTTTAAAGAGCATCTGATGAGTGTGGAAAAATACCGAAATAAAACCACCATCTAGAATTCTAGATTAGAAATAGAATGTAAAAACTTACATGTGATGCGTTATTAACCAATTTTGTTGTTGGCTGGTGATTGTTGTTGATGTGATGATTGTTGTTCTTGTAACTCCATTCACGCTCACGATCGCGATTGTCCTTGTCTCGGTCTTTATCACGCTGACCAATATCAATGATTTTGATGGGTTTTTCCTCTAGCGTTGTGAGCTCCGTTATCGCGGATAACTTCTTCTCGTTTCGCTTTGAGCCCAGCTTTAATGCAAACTGAAAATGTACAACAGAGAAAAGGGGGGTTTTGGTGAGGCGATTGTCTTGTCTTTCGATAAACATTTCTGTCGAAATTGCCCATTTTATATTTGTACTTTGTAGACAAATTATTGATATTTTACGGACAATTATGGGCAATTTTGACAAAAATATTTGTCGGGTATGATATATTTGATAAATGATATATGAAAAATATAAATAGAATGACAAATAATAATATTATGTCAATTATAAACACATAAACAAATAAATTAAAACAATGGATAAGCGTTCGCGTCATTCACCAAAATCCAATGCATTAATTGATAAAACCGCTCACAATGAATTTAATGTAGATCAACGGCTAAATCCACATGCCCGAGAGGGCTTAGCGATTCTTCTTCGCCAGGACAAATTCAATTAAACTTCAATGTGCTGCCGACATTTCGAGCGCGGCGTAGTCGACGGGTGTACACGCGCGATTACTTTTTGGTCGTCGTTGTCGTCGTTATCAGAAAATTCGCATTAATCACGTACCGAGTAAATCCAGAGCAGAAATAAAGAGAGCGGGACACCCGCACTCGATTTGTTATCGATGTGCCAAAAGAGAGAGTCCCATTATATTAGATATATATATATATATGTATATATATATATATTAGATATATATATATATAGTTGGTGTGGTTGTATAGATGGGGATTGATGTGCTGGCTTATGTTGGATCGGTTGATTTGGCTCTTTTAAAAACAGATGAATTATTGGTGGCGACGCGGAGCGTGCTTGGAAACATA
>JANSTU010048564.1:0-23224 GCA_027564075.1 Bolitophila hybrida | reverse complement strand
GAATGAAGGTGAAGAATGAAGATGAAGAATGAAGATGAAGAATGAAGATGAAGAATGAAGATGAAGAATGAAGATGATGAATGCAGATGAAGAATGAAGATGAAGGAAAAAATAAAAGAAATGTCTCCAATTCTCGGTAACGACTCATATCGTCAGCGGATATATTTTATAATATTATCGTCAGGATCTGTAACACAAGTGTACTCAAAAACAAATATTTTGACTAGCGTTTCGACACTGACGCTATGTTTACAGTGTAATTTTATGTCAAACTATTTGTTTTTTTGTTGTTGTAATATACAACCTGATGCTGACAAATGATACGTTCCCGCAATGTCAGTAATTTTATGTCAAACTATTTGTTTTTTTTGTGTAGTTTTGTTGTTGTAATATACATCCTGATGCTGACAAATGATACGTTCCCGCAATGTCAGTCCACCCGCATAAACAAAATGTTTTGACCACATCCATGTTACCAATCAGATAAAATAACTTACTTTCATTCAACATATTAGACATAGAAAATCTGCATTCGTACAATAATCGCATGTAAACACGGCCAAATGCAGCCAATTTGATTTGTGGTCACTTGTTAACTTGCTCACATTTTCCATATTATATACGATTTTTTTAACCGGTTCAACTTGCCAAGCCCGTTCGGTCAGCAGAGTATAAGGTAGAGGAGATGAGAAGAACCGCTTTTGCCTCTATTTGCTCGCGCACCAATTTATATTAGTATTATTATTATATAGCAAATTCGCGGTTCGCTATAGCGCGCGAGACAACCTGTTTTCCGTGCGCACATTATGGAACATATTTCTATCTATTTATAACGATGGTCTCGGAATGTCACCGATTCTGAAAATGATTAATCGCACAAATGCATTGCGCTCATCTCAATTTGTGAATCGGAATAAGATTGCATTCTACGAATACGCATCAAGAAACACGAATACACGATCTAAAAGAAATATTTGCGAACATACTCGTATATATATATATGGATTCTATGGAGCAACGGTGCTTCTATGTTCTTTTATGCTTCAATCAATTAATATTCATTGTACAATAATATTGTTCTGTTATATTAAATAATAATAATAGATGCGCGCATATACAATGTATATAGCTATATCTATACATAATATTAGTAAGGCACACATCGCATAATTCCGTACCGGCTATTTGCGCGAGTAATTACGCTGATTACCGGGTAATTAGATTTGCGTGTGCTACAGCTGTTTATTCTGTGCCGCTTGTAAAACGGACAGAACCGCAGACAGGAGTTAAGTGTGTATTTGATAAGGCATTGCATTGTGTATGTAGTGAGGTGGAACAACAGCAGTACCGCCCACTAATAAGTAATAATATAAACTAATTGTTGCGTTTTTATCGAATGGATGCTATATAATTACTGCTGTGGCTGTCACAATGACGGGACATTTTTGTTTACGTATGACTGATTAAAAAGAAGGTCACAAATACATAAACTATTTTGTTTTGTGGTCGTGATGACACTAGAATGTTTTGAAAGTATGCCTTTTTGCTTATTACGATTGTTTAACGAACTGGATAATATGTTATCTGATAATATGGATAATTAACTATACAGTTCTTGCATTTGGCAACATTTTTGCATAGCTTGTTGGGTTTTTCTAACGTTTCTGCTCTTGGTGAGTGAAGAATGAAAACCCACCCACGTTGATTGAAACCTTCATTTCATTCATTGGATCCTTTAATCCCTTGTGGGACACAGGGCCAGTGTGCGATGCCGCACACCGTAATCATTGACCATTACGGACTCACACGAGTGGTCAGGTCATGCTAATGTGCTGTTTGGAGCACTGTGCTCTAACACTCACAACACATCCCCGATAGTTAGGAGTCTTGATTGAAACCTTAACTTTCTGATATATTTCAGAAAAAATAATCGAATATACGGGCTCTGAAACAAAGCAATCCGATTGAAATGGTTGTAAATTAGCCATCTGTTTTACAGATTATTACAGGTGATTCGTTGATTCGTCCAATTATTCAAGGCCAATTGTGGATCTGGGAATTTATTTGTTTCTTCGGGTACACTGGATCGGCTTTGATACGAAATTTCATCTGAGTGTTTTTCGAATTTCGAACGGTCTGACCACCGACTCTCATTAGGCCGTCCGCATCTATGAAAGGTTGCTGAATATTCCAATGCCCATATTCTAATTCAAATCTCACGTGACTTCACGCTTGAGTTGTGTCAATGCCGCTATGTCTCGTACGTTGAGGCGGATTGCTGATCGTATGGGCGAACCTACGCTTCCACTGGCTTGCAAATCATTAAGGTAATGGACTACAAATGGCATTGATCACAACAGTTTATTTAACGTGGCCGCTCTTTCAGTCAACATGAGTCGCTTCTTATTGTCCGATTTAGCTTTGACTTTGCTTTCTCAGTCAGTATTTCTACTGCTCTTGAGGCAGCCAAGGAGATTCATCCCACCATAATCGATTGCTTCTGGTATGAACGACAGATCCAGCCTCTTAGGAACAAATCACAATGTATAATGTCTAACAGGATAGAAATCTAAATTTGTAATGGTGGTAAATTTTGTGTTTTGATATTTTTTTTAAAACATGGTTTTTTAAGCGATTATTGTGTACTAAAAGTTTTAAAAAGTATAAAATTACACTATTTTGAGCGCCATTGCAAAAAAAGTGGGCGACCCACATGCCAAATTTTGGAACTACATTTTGTCGTGTAAAAAACTGTCCAAACTCATTATCACGTACATACTTACATAAGCAGTGTTGTTGTTATTGTTTGTGGCAGATGTACAAGGTGGGCCAAAAGAAGTCATCCGATGTTGTTTGGCTCTCATTTTTTTTCTAAATGAAAAACTTCGATTCTGTTATTTTATTATATTTATTTGAATCTTTATAATTTTATTGGTCAAGTCGAGAAGATGATATCGATCAAAGGAGCGCCGTCACAATTGATTGCCATACGGGCTCGTTTTATGGCATTTTTCACTACCTTGTATAAAAAATAACCAAAAATTAACAAAAATTTAAAGTTTATAAAAACAAAAGCTATACTGGGTCACATTTCATCTACTCACGTATCGTATAAACTAATGTTAGTGTTTATTGATCGTCTTTAACCTCACTAATATACCCTGCTACTTTGAAATACACATCTAACACATAAAAAAGTAATATTTTTGAGGATAATTTAGTAGGAAATACTCTTAAATATGTTTATAATGTTTTTTTAACTTACCATTATAAGTAATACAATTAATAAAAGTCTTTGTTATGGTAATTTAACACAATAAATATACGACGTCTCTGCGAATATGAACATGACATTTGTCAACCACACATACTCAAATCCATTTTGCGTAAATACCACATATTCATCGGCGTGCCAAGGTTTTGACATAACATGTGATTGTGTGTGTGGTTTATGTTCAGGATTACCAACCAGGACTATTTCCGAGAAGATTATTTCCGGAGTCTGTGCCACTGCAGAGGTGTGAATTTTTTTTCTCTAAATCCCTTTACAACAACAATAACATGAAATACTCGAAATGTGTATAGTTTTAAACCATTTTTTCATTGGTTTATTGGTTAATGTGATTTGATGAAAAAAAATCACACCTCGGCGAATTCTTCTCACCAAATAATTGAGTCCTTTTTACTTGTCACAGTTTCAAGAATTCACTTGACAAAAAATCATACCGCCGTCGAAATGTTAGTCATAGAAATTAAATTATTTTTGTACACATATTTTTTTAGCCTCTATTTGAAATATTTACACCCTACGCCCTTCGAAATGTTAGTCAAACCAAACAAAGAGTATGCGGACACGAAACGGCCGCCATTAATGTTAGAACGTCAGTGCAAGCATTCGATTGACTAAATGACTAATGCCAATTTGTGTATATCTGTGGTAAATACACTTGACATTTTGTTAATAAAAACAAAAGTTTTTTTGATCGTCTTTAACCTCATTAATATACCCTGCCACTTTGAAATACACATTTTACACATAAAAATGTAATATTTTTGAAGATAATTGAGTAGGAAATACTTGTGCTATAACTTACCAATATAAGTAATAAACTGAATTAAACTCTTTGTTCTGGTAATTTACCATACAAAATTACAGGTTTGACAGCGTGTATCATTTACCATACCATTTACCTTTACGACCCACACGCCATCTCGTGAGCATGGACGTTGCCTATTAAGTTAATCATATTATATTACAAAAACATAGAAGTTACTTCAAGTAATTGTATGTTTCACCATAACAATTTTCACTCCTTTACTATGAAATATCTTAACCAAACTAAATGACCACTATAATTATATATACTTACTTTCCAAAACATTAGAAAGAAAAACCACAAACAAACAAGATTACAGCAACTCACTGGTCTTTGCAGACAAAAAAAAATGGATCTTAGACAAGCACATGTGACTTTTTTCTGTAATTAAGTGATTACATTTAAAACTATACACGACTATAGATATTACTTATTACACATCTCGCTAATTTGGTACAAATGAAAGTGTGCACACATATCATCGGTTTTTTTTTGTATATATTTTTATAATGTTATGCGCTGCAATATAGTTTTGCACAGCTGAATAGATATAGGTATATATACAAGTATCTAGCTTGCAGCTGCATAGCCAGTCTCTTTCTCTCATGAATACACACTTTCCCCGATAATATTTTTTTTATATTATAATCTGCAGCAATGCACTATATAATTATAGTTCATATTGATTGCACTTTCAGTTTTACTAATCGAGACTTCGTGTGTTTTTTCGCAGATCCAGTCTAAGGCTAGCACAATATCCTCAGGTGCTCGAGCAGCAGCACAAACTCTGAATGTACCAATCGAACGACTAGAGACGGCCACCAACAGTGGCGGACACATTGTGGTACCAGCAGCACTCAAATCACCCGGAGCCGATAAATCCAATCACTACAATAATCATCATGACGATGCAACGAGTAGCCATCTTGAGTTTAATGGCAAGTCTACATCACCGGGCAGCTATATGGGCACTAATAATGCAACTAGTCCCACACACAATGGAGGTGGTATGTTGCACAAGAACTCGATGAACAGCAGTCAACAGTTGCATATGCACCTGCAGCAGCAACAGCATATCCAGCAGGATGATTCGATGGGTACGATGCATCATCAGCACCACAATAACATCAGCATGCATCAGGAAGAACTGATGCACCATGGTGACGGCGGCGAGCATGATCATTCGACCGGCACTAGTCCGTCCGTGATGAAATACTCACTGCTCCAGTTCGCCATGCAGCATTTCCGAAATGAGTAAGTTTTTTTTTATATACCGTTAATCTTTTACTTAACATGTGTTTACATTGTAATATTATGTAAATCAATGCATGTGAATAACAATAATGCGGAGAGTTGAGAGTAGAAATGTATTTTTTTAAAGAAAATTCACAAAGTTTTGTTTGTGGTATGAAAGCTCCCTTGTGAATTTACTTCTTTGTCATTGTGAATATATGGTTAAAGCTTTTTTAACTTCTAAAGGTGTATTCACATAAAACTGAGAAAAATTGTTATCTGCTCTGAGTTTCACACTATGGGCGTCTTTTCTGTCGTTTCATTCTCACTCGGCCTACTATGTCATTTTTACAAGTGTGTAGTATTAGTAGAATGAAGGTAGGTTTTTAAACAGCTCTCGCTCAAAGAGCGGGATGCATGTAGCAGATTTAATGAATAATGAATATTAGAATAATTCTGCTTTTCCGATCTTTCGAGGCATTCAACATATCGCCTTTTATATTATATATATATATATATATAAATTTTCTCGGAGTTGTTCAATTTTCCTGAGTAAAAAAATTAATATAAATTTAGATATAATATATGTAAATTACAATTTCGCAAAACTTACTATTTGCAGAAGTTTTTGGTTAGGTGTATTCTGTTTCACCTTCCAATACAACCACCCAATTCTAAGTGTGACAATTAAGTAACTGATTTTATTGCCGCGCTTGTTGTAAACCTGCGACTTTGAAATTCTCTTCCTTTTCATCTCTTCCGTCGTGCCCAGGTTTTAACCGACGAATTTGAAATGAAAAAGTTGTACGCGAAGATGGTTCCATGAACCATTCTGAGGAGCAAATCGAATGACCGTCGCAGAAGACTGTTTGGAACAAGTGGAAAACGATCCCACTCTGGCGAAGAGAGCTGCTTTATCCAATACGACCAGTTTTTTTTATAGCCGTGGAATCGTCCACAAAGAATTTGTTCCATCGGGGCAAGCCGTAAATCAAGTCTACTATCGCCAAGTACTCGAAAGATTGCTAAAACGAGTCAACAGGGTGCGCTCGTAACTGGATCCTTCATCACGACAACGAGTTGTGCCACACCGCCCTCAGAGTGTCCCAGTATTTGGCCTCTAAAGGGATCGCCGTGTTGCAACAGCCGCCTTATTCGCCCAATATGTCACCCTGTGACTTTTTTTTGTTGACTAGAACAAAAGCGGTCGTGACGAGGGTCTTCGCGGACATCTCAGTTGAAGCGTTCCAGAAATGTTACGAAGCATGGAAAACGCACTGGAATCGTTGTTGCCCAAGGGGACTACTTTGAATATTTTTTGAATATACGGTTTTTATGAAATCAGTCTCATTACTTAATTGTCACACTTCGTATATATAATATTTTTTTTATGTATTATAATTATAAATTTGTTTTATTATCTAAATATTAGAATATATTTATCTTTACCAACTGAATTCTCTGTTCACTTCGTCCCACAATCGAGGACTTGTCCTTTTTTATAGTTGGCGTCACGAATATTCCACAGAGTTGGCCTAGCACGTATAGCTTCAATAAGCAACTCTAAAATTATCAAAAGAGAAAAATATTAATTTATTTTTGATTAATTATTTACCTTCGCTGTCTTCGTTCAGTGCTCCTGATGCGGTGGAGCTCTCGACCTGTGTAACCGGGTTATTTTCTAGTCCAGGTGTTGAGAAAGCCGCAGTATCGGTGTCGTCAAAATCTGTATATGATAACCAATACAATCCTAGGGAATCTGAGCTTTCATATAAAAAAATCTAAAACTTTTACTTTCTTGCCTTTATTAATATAATAAAATCATTTTTATTTTTTTAAATTATATGTTATCACTATACAAACATTTATCCATTATATTTAATATATTTCCAAATATTTGTTTTATTTTAAAAATCGATTGACACATAATATGAAAAAAAAAATATTTCAAAACAGTAAAATTTACCGCTAAAATATCCATAAAACAATTTCGATGTGTGCGAGTGACGTTTATCATAATACACACTTTTTGTGTGAGTGTATGAATGCTCCTATAAAAAAACGTATCAAAAGCAAAATTGTGCTGGGGTTGATTTTTCTCTCTCTCGCATTAATTCAAAATATAATTTTGCATCTCACTTCAACAATGCTCACAGCACTGCTGTGGTAATGTAAATCGACCTTAATGCTGGCGGATAAACAATATATTGAGTTTTTTCAGTAAGTATGTAAACATAAAGATTTTTCGGCGTTCGAACTCTGGACCTTGCAACATATAAGTGATTAAGGTGGCTGAACCAGCAGTTACAACTTGACTTAACCATTTGAACAACACATGATTAATTTAGTCGCAGTCTTTGTCATAATTAAATGTCACCAACTGAAAAATCGATGCTTTGTCTCTTTTCTCTCTCAACCTATTTGCCATTTTACGTTGTTCGGGTGTTTCGTCTGCTTTTAACAATTTAATCTTCGGAATTTATAAAGATCTCGGACTTTTTGCGAGACGCAGAAATTTAGACAAATCTAGGTTCACTTTTTGAGCAACGTAACAGGTGGGCTGAAAAGTAATAGTATAAAAAATGATTTTTAGTTAGCCTTAATAAGACATGTGTATAAATTTGACAGCTGTCGTACTATTACTTTGTGAGATATATCATTTCGAGTGAAGCAAATTTTGTTAGTTTGAAAAGATGTATAAAAAGGAATTTCGTGAGTAATGCTTTTTGACGAAAAAAATAAATACTGTTGAAGCCAAGGCTTGGTTTGATAAACATTATTTGAAAGCTGCTGTCGTCAAAGTGGGTACCGCGCGAGCTCAGAATCGAGTGGATTGCACGTTATGAACCACCTTCAAAGCATGGACAGACGACTGGCAAGGTTATGGCATCAGTATTTTGGAATGCGCATGGTATAATATTCATTAAAAACGATCAACAGTGATTGGAGCGTTTGACGATGGCAAAATTGCAAAATTGGGCTTCGAATTGCTTCGGCATCCACCGTATTCTCCATCTGGTCCCCAGCTAATTTCCTGTTCTAAGGCCTTTAGAGAAGGCTAGCTGGAAAGAAATTAAGCTCCGATGAAAATCGAAAAATTGTGTGATCGCTACAATCGTTGTATCGCCCTCGAAGGCAACTATATTTAATAATAAAATCAAATCTTATCTATCTTAGCCTAGGAACTTTATAGCGCACCTGTTCTGTGTCAAAATTGCTGGTACCTCGTCGAAAAAAATATAACTCGATTAGAACCTCGCCTAACATCTTCCTCCAACCGCATCTATTTCCCGACAACAATCCTTGAACCTACACATCTAATAATACTACACAAAGGTCAGAAAGAGTAGACTTTGGGTGCTTAATTCCATTATACATTGTTTCAGGTTGCTGTTAAACAATTTCCAAGAACAGTTGTGACCTCGGTAAACAAATAAAAGTTTAAAAATCAACCACATCCAGCAATAATAATCAGATGAGCGCAAATTTACCAAGTTTTTCGGAGAAATTATTTTAAAAATCTAAATGTCATGTCATGACACAATTTTATCACGTCCATATTGCTATTTACATAAATATATATTCCCAAAAAAAGCTCAATAGAATGCCGTACCTTTGATCCGCCAAAAAAATTCAAACATATTTTTGTTTGCTCCTGGAAAGTGACCGTGACCATCATCGGTCTAGTTAGAAATTTAACCGCCTGTACCCACTTTCAGGGTTATCTCACGTGAGTTTGTGACCGAAAAGAAAGATTTTTGCTTTCTCACAATGTGTCCAAAAATGTTCAAATAGCTCACCGGATTGTTTGTTCGTGAGCATACTCACATTTTGATATTTGATTTTAAATTATTTCATAGGACTTACAGCCTTCTCAATTTTTTCTCACAATTCACTCACTGTGAGCTGATACCCAGAAAGTGGGTACTGGTGACAGTTTCGTCGCGCTGCAATTCTTTAGCGACGCGCGGGCAGCGGCTGTCGATGTTACTACAGGTATTTTTATCTGTAAAGAGCCTAGAAGTGTACACATCAATTCCCGTGAGTGCAGCATCGCTACTTTATTATGATTTTCAAAATGTCAGTATATAACTATTACCATTTTAAGGACAACGTGCAAAATCCATTATTTTAATGGATGATTTAATAATGCTAAATAATGTAAAATATTTTCACTTGTACATAATACAACATAGTGCACAGGCCACACAGACATTTTAAACAATATACTATATAACAAAATGTAATACAAAAAAAACTTCTCACAAAACTATGTAATATTTATATAGGGTCCATTTTAAGTGCATTCGCTAAGCAGACACGCTTCTTGCAAAAAAAGACGTAATACCACCGCTTGTCTTTGTTGTTTTGATTGTGTGTTTTTTATATTGTGTGACCAAGGTCATGTATTTTTTTATTGCGCAATCATGCTAGTTCTAAGAAATGATGTTGTGATTATACTGCGGTGGATTCACATATTTCTGGGGCATATCTACCAACAAATCAATTTTTTTTTTAATCTATAAATTATCGGTGAGAATAATCGAGATTGAACAAAATAGCCCTCGCTTGAAGATAATCTAATATTTAGTAAGGTTGCAACAATTCTCAGTTTTTTTTTAAAAACGATAAAATATTATTTATCTGTCAAACTATTATGGGTGAGAACTGAGAATTGTCGTGTACTTACAAAATAGAAATTAGAAAAGGGTTATAAAGCGGAACTTGATTTTAGTGTGTGAGAAGGGAGAATAGTCCCGTTCCCACTATTATAATGTGAGCTCACAATAATCTCATGAGCCAATAAACGTCAAAGTGACATTTTTTTGTGCTTATTTATAAACAACCCCTAACCATTAGTACGGTGTATTAAAAAAAATCATTGCTTAGTTCTCACATTGACTGTTCTCTCTGAATAACAATTATATTATTATATTAAATCATATTATAGACCCTATTGCACAAATTATTTACAATTTTTATATATTCCAGTCGCTGTCTCTACTAATTGTCACACCATCAGACGATAGAGATGTTTTAATTATACGAAAGTGTTTGCGCGGTTGAGTGATGTTATGAAAATTACATTGTCTCACAAGCCAACGAGCATCAATTAAATTTAAAAAAAAACATATTGTCACACTTTCAATCAAAATAGAAAACTCACTTAATAATTATTATTATAAAAAAACCAAAAACAAAAACAGATCAGGGAAATTATGCATTTAACTGTGTGATAGATGTTATTTTAAGTAATTTAGTCCGGACTACTTGTCACTCAATGTCAGTGCGTCTCATCGATCAGAGTACTAATTAATTCGAATGTTAAGCTTACAATAATATTATTATACGCTGCTCCTGCTTGAGTATTCCATTAAACTTGACTAAGATCTCATCACTCTCACAGAGTCATACCCAAATATTACAAAAATGCCTAATTTCACCTAAAGCGCGCTATAAATCACCCGCTTATTCATCTCATTTCCACCTCAGCCCCGGGCACGCTGCACGCAGTTAGCACCTCATTGAAAGTATCATCGCATCATGTTTTTTTTGAAATAAACTATATTAATAAAAACTAATAACCATTAAATCGGCGTGTAATTTATACGAAACTCGCCTTTATACCTAACAGATATATTTTGATTGCATCTGTAATGTTTGTTATATGGACGCGTGGAAGCACAACGTTTAAGCTAAAAACGAGTGCGCTTGAGTGATCGCTTGGGATTTGAAAATATTTAAATCGTAGATTTTTAGTAGAGATTTCCGTACTTGAGCGTCGAAGACGTATGAAGGCTTTCATCTTCCGTTGTTAAAGCAAACAGTATAACAATATCGACTCAAAATTCGTTTGCGTCAGTTGCAATCTGTAAATGACTCTAAAATACTCCAATTGACTCGTGTCCAAATATAATACTGTAGATGCAAAATGGACGGAGTCAAAATAATATCATAAAACTAATCTTACTATTCATATAACTTAAAATAAAATGAATAATTGTGCACTCTTAATTTCGTGCAGTGCTCGCAAATCTCATTGCGGTAGTTGTGCACCACTCACACAAAACAATGAAAGTCGTTTTTAAGACGCACGAGCACACACACAAAGAGACCAATTTAAACACACATTACAAATATATTTGCACACACGCGAGCAAATTGTAATATAATAATATTAATAAAAATCCGCCACCATATTAGTCGTAAGTGGAGTACAAAGTATATGCTGTGTACGATTTAGAGGTGTTCGCAGTGTCTGCTCGGACAGCAGCGCGTACGGAAGTTCCTTTTTTTAATTCAGTCTGTATATACACTGCTCTTCCTACTGATTGTCTTGAATTTGTTTATATATTTGTGCGTGAGAAATAATTCAATATATTGGTGGAAGTGAGTCATGCGTGGGAAGTGATAGTAAATAATATAATTAAGTAACAATCCACACCTGGTGCCGTGCCATGCCGCCACAATGAAGACGATCTAAATAAAAAAGTGTTTCAATTTAATCAAATGCTAAAGCTTCGGTTGTGAACCGTTTTGTAATTGTGTAAATTCCCAGCCGTAGACAATACGAATTTTGTGACAGATATGCAGGCACTGTAATTGCGCGAAAAGTGTATATTATAAATAGCAACTATAATGAGTCTGATGGAGGATCGGTAATTCCAATAATTTGCAATAATTTATTAAATTAAGCAAACATAAACTGAAAATGATTTGATTCAACAATGTAGATGTTGGTGCGATGGAAATTGACAGCCATATTTAATATCTTATCACATCTAAAGACTCAAAAAGAAAATAATGATTTTAAAGATTGTTTCTAACTAAAGCAAAGATTTACTAAAATTCACCATTGAGTCATATTGAAATGTTCACTTTAATATATACATACAACCAACATTGCGTCTTATTGTGTTTTGAATGACTCTTATGGACTCCTATGAATTATACTCTATCGAACCGTGCAGTACATATTATTATTCGTTTTTGTTTTTCTCATGCTAAAAACGTTCAGCATGCATTATTAGACGAGGCCAATGAGCAATTGCACCGTATCGTATTCCTTATGTTATCATAGGTCAGTTTCTGTTTATAGAGCATATCTTGCGATATATTTTATATGCTAAATGAAAATTCGAAATAATTCTCAGTGTCTACTATTAAAAGAACGGAGATCATTTTTATGTGTACATATCTTATTTCGTGATTTACTGATTTTTATCGAACCAAATCTGTGAATCGACTTTTATTTGACATTTATGTAAATTAATATTTCGAATGATCCCATTGCTTTATCCATTTTTTTAAATTCTCAACTAGTCCTTACGATATTCCTCATAATAATCGCTACTCGAGTCATCAGTGTTCTAAGAATAATTAACATAAATATAAGATAAGATAAGAATACTTCTGATTGTATACGAGTTGAAAAAAATAATAAAATAAGGTTTCATCCGAATCAGAGTCTTTTTGTAATAATTGAAGGATTCAATAACATTTATTTGTTGCTGAGTCATTATGATTCTGTGGATTCAAGTGGTATAAAAAATATGATGAAAAAACTGAAATTTAACTAAAATTATCCCAATAGATTTTTATCTCAAACTGCAGTTATTTCTCTCTTTATCACTTTTTTCAAATTTTTGTTTCCTTTAATTCCTCTTCACATTACTCCAGGTTGTTTTCACTGAATATATCGCACAACAATTACTAATTTACATAAAATTAAATGTCTCATTCTAATGACAGCTCCCCCGATATGTATTTTTTCTCATTCTCATTGTCGTAAAACTAGCAGATTGGTCTTTTTGCATAACCATCCATATTGTTAAAATTCTGTATGTCCCACGACAATTAAACATTTCCGTCAAATAAAATCACCGCATTTGCTCACAATAACACCACACATACACATCAAAGTGTTGCCAGAGTTCAGCGGAAAGATGATTATAAAGATATACCCAGTGAAATCCTCGTGTTTAATTCTTAATTGCCATTTGCCAACCTGCTGCCATTTGTATTGCACAACAATATGGCACCTCTAATTAGTTATGATTATGCATATCTTTTTACTGTATAACGTAAATAAAATAATACATATTGTAATTATAAAACAAATAACCCGTGCGATTATACTGCGCATTATGTTTTAGGTGAGCTTTTGTGCATGAGCATTTAAAAACAATGATTGTTTGTTAATGAGTAAATTATGCAAATGGCGGCCGAAAACATATGAACGTCCACACCAGTTTGTTTTTCGTTGAATATGTAAAATTAAGTAGAATGTTTGTGTGTGTATTTGTGTACCCATGTGTTAAAAATCAAAAGTAAAAGTGAAAGGTACACAGGTATTAGAACTGGGCTAGGCAAGCACCACATAATCAGTAAAGCACTTGCAATTAACTCTTTTAATGATAGTCGTGTGTGCGAACACCTGCACGATTAATATTTATAAGAATTTTACAAATTTATACTTAATTTTGGTGTCTTAAATGTTAGAATGCAAAAACATGTTTTTTGAAACATACTTTGGTGTCAGAAAACTGTCAGGTCAAGCGTTTTATATGATCTGTCAAATGCAACGTTTTGATTGGATGATAATGGTGCTGTCAGACGGAATTTGAAATGACATAAGACTCAAAATAACATTTTTATCGATCAATAAATTTGATATGGATCAATAATACAAATAATAAAAAAAATCTAATTAGTCATATGTCTTATCCACTTTTATAGTCAAACTCTAGAAGATCACCAGAAAAATGGCCGCACCGATAAGCGCACGTCAACAACGGTCAAACCACACGCAGATTTGGTCAAGTGGCAGGGTACTCCCATCCGAACTCCACTCCTTCGTCTGCCACCCGAACTATCCACTCTGGCCATGGAGTGTTTCGAGTGTATTCTACGGTACTGCGGTGACTTACCACCAGATCCTGAACTAACCGAAGTCAAGTGTGTCTACACCGTATTAATGGTAAATACTACTAAATTGAAATCCTTCTAGATAGCTTTTTTAATAATCATATATTTAGCACTGTCACAAACATCTGACACTTCGCGATGAAGTCTACTGTCAGCTAATGAAACAAACTACCGCCAATCGGTCACAGTGCACTGACTCCTCACAGAGGGCATGGCGTCTGCTAAGCGTACTGGCTGCGTACTTTGGATGCTCAGATGCTCTGAAGCCATACCTGCTGGAACATTTGACTGCTGCCGCTTCGGATCGCCGACGCTCGTGTCACGGAACTGCAGCCGTGTGTCTAACCAACTTGCGAAAGACTGCCCGCTGTGGAGGTCGCAAGAATGTACCAAGCGTTGAGGAGGTGACAGCTGTCTCTGCTGGACGGTATGTCAATAGATATTTATTCTAATTCCTACTTTAAATATTTATCAATTATTTTGTTTTCTCAGCTCTGCACGTCGACAGATCTACCGTTTGCCTGGCGGAGCAGAACGTGTCGTAAACACGCGATGCTCCACGGTTGTGGCTGATGTCATCGCAGAACTCTGTGCCTTGCTTGGCATCGAATCACCAACTGAGCAGCAGGAGTTCTCCCTGTACTGTATCGTTCAAGGTGATGCTTTCACAATGCCACTGGCTGCTGACGAATACATTCTTGACGTAACCACCGAACTTCTAAAGTCTGGTCAGCCTTTCTATCTGATTTTCTGTCGATCCGTGTGGCACTACCAGCTGCGACGTGATCCTGCACCTACACCACTATACATCGAGGTACTATTCAATCAAGTTGCTCCTGATTATCTGGAAGGACTTCTACTGGAGCTACCGAGTGGTGGTGCACCTAATCCGGATGTTGTACGTGATATGGCACGCATTGCAGCCCTACTCCATCGAGCCGCTGATCTAAATCATGTACCGGCCACCAAGGAAATTAAGTTCTTGCTGCCAAAACCTGCATTGGGTATACGTGAATTGCGTCCAGCACAATGGGTGGCTTTAGTACAGTCTGCTTGGCCATCGATAGCCGGTCTGGCTCCGGCTCAGGTTAAAGCACAATTCCTGAGTGTACTGTCAACGTGGGCACTGTTTGGCAGTAGTTTCTTTGCCGTTAAAAAGGTTTGGGCCGAGGATAGTCCAGTGGTGGACGAGACAAATCCAATGTGGCGTGAACTCATATTGGCACTCAATCGTCGTGGAATACTTTTCCTAGATCCGAATACACATGAAACTTTAGAGCATTGGCCCTTCATGGAGGTGATCTCGACAAGAAAGGTAAGCTACCTACTTTGTGGGCAAAATATAGACATTTTCTGAGCAATTTTAAAATGTATGTCCATTTCGATTAGGTTCGTTCCGAGGACGGTGCTCTCTTCCTGGACATGAAAGTGGGCAATCTAATGCAGCAGCGCGTCATTCGTGTACAAACCGAGCAGGCTCACGAGATCTCACGTCTCGTCCGACAATACATCACAATGGCGCAGGTTGGACAGCAACGTGACCGTCGCACTTGATCTAAACATTATTAATAGAATATTAAAAAAATCCTTGTTGACATTTTTTAAAATGCATATGGATACAATTATAATAAAATTATAATTTTTATAGTTATAGCAGTTGATTAAAGAAAATGTTGTCTTTACGCATGAATATATAATATATTTTATTTGTGAATTATATAATTACATAAACTGCATCTATTTTAACATTACGAACAAATCATCAAATATATATATATTTATATTTTATATTCTATATACTTAGTACGAATATAGTTAATAAGGAACAAAAAATGTATAAGGAAACAAACACTCTGAATGCTATAGCTTAAACGTAGAGCACACTGTCTGGTGAACATTCAGAGAATCGGGGGTTTTAATAAATAAATAATAATAATATTTACAGTTATTTAAAAATATTTGTTTTAGTATAAATGCGGCGGGGTAATATGGATATTGTTATCAGTTTTTTTAATGTTTGCAAGAATTAGAGAATTATCTCGCCATTGTAAAATGTCGATCCAAATGGGTTAATTTGTCGTTTTAGCCGAATAGAAAATTGTGTCGAATGGGAAGTTGTGTCTAATCTAAAATCAACTGTATACTTCTATATAGTATACAGTTGATTTTATTTTAAACATAATTAGAAATGTCCAGGGATGGGAAAATTCATTACGGAAATATTTCAACCGTATTCACATTCAACATTTCTTATCAATTTTAATTAAAATATGTTGTATGTTAAGCTAAAACTGCATAAAATTCAGTCTTCTAAAATTATATTAGTAGTATGTATTCACATACATCAATTTTGAGATTTGAATTTTCAACATTGCTTAAAATGTACATTCTATTTTACAGTGTAAGTAAATGTCAAATAATCTTGTAGACACTCTCCACAACATAATATAACCTCATTTATTCGTGATGTTTGACATAAGTATTTACGACTTCATCGCTTGTAGCAGAGAGCAGACTGTCAATTAATGAAATAATGCATAGAAATATTAAGAATTATTATTCAACGATATTGCGAGCACTCTTGTGTGTCATGTTGTATTGCTCCTCCTTAGAATAAAACGGGACGTCTAATACAGTAGTCAACAACCATGGCTTCGGAAATCCAGAATCAGCCAACAGGTCACTGTAACTGCAAGCATCTGCTCGATGAAGATGGTAAACGCGTAAAATGTCGTTTTATTGTAGACGTCGTATACCACATTGCTGAATCGTCGACTGAATCATTAAAGTTAGCATCGGCATAGGTTATTTTTAAATGAGCGTTGCATACTGCTAGCATAATAATACTGTAGAAACTCTTTCTATTATAATATAAATATTCATTTTCACGGGCGCATCGACAGATCCAATAATAGCGGACATTTTTAATATTCGCATAAATGCAGCTTTCGTTGGAAAACTTAATAAAAAGAGTGTCAAAAAAGTCTTGCGATATTTTCGCTAGGTGTCGTTGCAAGCGCGTACTTCTTGGCTTGCATTTACAAAGAAGCTCTCACACTTTCAGGGTTATCTCACGTGAGTTGTGTCAAAAAATACTCACATAGCTCACCGGATTGTTTGTTCGTCAGCATTCTCACATTTTGACTTTTTGTTTTATATTGAAATATTTGATTTTAAATTATTTCATAGGATTTAAAGCCTCTCAATTTCTTCAGACAATCCACTCACTGTGAGCTGAAACCCAGAAAGTGGGTGCTGATAGCTGATAGCTGACAATTACATCACAGATGTCAAATGTCAGTAGGCGAGATAATAGGCTGATTCAGATGACACTACAACGCGTACATTTTGAACAATTTATCTCATTTAGGCTGATTCATTGGAGTGTGGATTTTGCGAATATTTAAAAAACAATCTCTCTTAGATAAAAAAACTACCATTATAAAGACTTTTGAGTATGTCAAAAAATCAAATAAAAATTCTGCTGTATTCACGATAAAATTATTGTAATTTTAGGAATTTAAAAACACATATGTTAAAATGTATTTTTTTCGGCATTTTAAGAAATTTAGAATATTTATTTTATTTTAATATTCTTTAACTCTGGCAATAAAATTTATTAAAATAATCAATTGCAGCGATTATGGCGTTTCTTAAAATTTGAAATTTCTCTCTGCGTTAATAAGTAATAAATTGTGCATGTATTTTCTGCTGAAAACGTATTATACATGAAATATTCAATTTATAAACTTCAGAAATAAATTTCTTATTAAATTCCAATAACCAAAAAAGCAATCTGACGTAGAAAAAAACGAACTGCTTTCATGTAACATTTAAAAGTGGCTATTACATTAAATAGACTACGCGTAGGCTGTTTTTAAATAATGCCATAAAGAAACCGTTTGTGTACATTTAAAGATGGCCGCTGCGAGAACTGTCACTGCGACATCCATAAAACTTAAACGTACATGCAGTTCAGTGGACAGCCGTATCAAATTTGAAGTGCGACCGAGCATTAAAAAGCGTGTTTGAAAGTTCAACAGCTAAATTCTTGAAACGGCCAGACCTGAATTTCGATTAAAACGTAATTTAGCATCGTTTAAGTCCTTTTTTTGTGTCTTGTTTCATTCAATATTGTTGTGTGCATCGTTCCGCGCACTAAATACCGTTCGTATAGCCCGAGTTTACCGATTTTTCGTTCAAAATGAGTTCTGCCCGGCCAGACGATAAAGCCAGCGATATTCCAGAGACCCTTAACGACGCACAGAACAATGTCACCTACAAGCGACTGCGATTCTTTGGCAAGGTATGTGTAATATTATTCTATTATAATGAATGGTTAATTTTTTTCCTACAATTCAATGAGCGCCTTAATCTGTACAGTACAGTACGTCCTTTGTATGACTACACCTAAAAAGGATGTTTATGTGTATGTGTGTATGTTTTTTTCTGATTTTCTCTATTCCGGTATGTCTTATCATATTTTAGTCGTGAAATTAGGTGTCCCACAAAACACAAAAACCGGTAATTAGTTTAAATCGTAGAAAATACGTTACGCCACAGTTTGTCACACACACACATATATATATAGATATACCAAGCTACCCGGTGCGCGCGCATACACTAGCCAATTTTAACCTCATAGTTTTGGTGACAATTTTTGTAAATAGTAAATACCAAGAAATTTGGTTTAATACTTGGAAAGGTTTATAAACCTAAAAATTTGACAGTAATTTGCCTGTGAATTGTAATTATGTACAGTGTTCTTAATGCATTCGATGCATGCGATGCACCTGTTGCACCATAAACATGTTGTTTTGCGTTAATTTGCATTGTTATGTAGTTGAACGTGTGTTTTTTGTTGCTCTTATGACGATGCTTTTCTTCAAGAGTAATAATTCAGATTTATATAAAAAAGTCATATTTTAAGTATTTCTCTTATTTTGTCTATAGGGAGGCTTCGCCAAGTGCTACGAGATCATGGACGTACGCACGAACAACGTGTACGCGGGCAAGATTGTCTCCAAGAAGCTTATGATGAAGCACAATCAAAAGGAAAAGATGACACAGGAAATCATGATACACCAGTCATTGTCACATCAGAACATCGTACGATTCCTTAGCTTCTTTGATGATTCATCGAATGTGTATATCGTGCTAGAATTGTGCAAGAAGCGCTCCATGATGGAGCTGCACAAGCGTCGACGCGTCATCACAGACTACGAGTGTCGTTTCTACATTTTCCAGATTCTCGAGGGTGTTAAGTATCTGCACGACAATCGAATTATACATCGTGATCTAAAACTTGGCAATCTGTTTCTAAATGATCAACTGAATGTTAAGATCGGTGACTTTGGTCTGGCCACAAAAATTGAGTTCGATGGAGAGCGCAAGAAAACACTGTGCGGTACACCAAACTATATTGCACCCGAGATTCTCACCAAAAAGGGACATTCTTTTGAGGTAGACATCTGGTCGATCGGTTGCGTTATGTACACGCTGCTGGTCGGTGTGCCACCGTTCGAGACAAAGAGTCTCAAGGATACCTACTCAAAAATAAAGAAATGTGACTATAAGTAAGTATCTTATTGTTCCTGTTATTATAAATGTTTCTAATATAACTGTTATTATTTTGTAGGCTACCACAATCCCTTCGAAAGAGTGCCGCTGATATGATCATTGCAATGTTACAGTCTGATCCAGACAAGCGTCCGCACGTTAAGCAGTGCTTCAAGTATGAGTTTTTGCATTCGAATTTTGTGCCAAAATCATTGCCCAGCTCATGTCTTACAATGGCACCGCGTGCTGACCAGTTGGAGGGCGGTGAACGTGACATGGGTCTGAACCGCAAGCCTCTGCTCGAATTGAACGAAAATCTGGGTTCGTTTTCTCTATAATTTTGTCTATATTTGATTTCTTATTTAAATATTTTGATTTGGCTTAACAGATGACAAGGCCGGTGTCACATTCCTGCGTAAGAATCTACATGACCAGATTACAGCCTCTGGTTCGAATCCAAAGAACAACAGCGAGTACCGTGCTGATATAAACACACTGTTTGCTCAGCTGACCGATATGCTTAATGAAAAGGTGAGATCATTATTATCTGTTTTTAAACAATAGATTATTTACACTAGATTGTTGTTTCCGTTTGCAGCCTGGCCGACTGATTACACCTTCTGTACGTGACGAAAATACCGATCCTGCTGCACAGCCACTTTTCTGGATCTCAAAATGGGTTGACTACAGCGACAAATATGGATTCGGTTATCAATTGTGTGACGAGGGTATGGGTGTAATGTTCAATGACACAACGAAACTTATTATGCTGGCAAACGGAATGTAAGTATTAATTTAAAGTTTATAGATGGAATAAGAATAATTAATTTTATATTCTTTTCGTATAGCAACGTACATTTTGTGGACAAAGACGGCAACGAAACGTACATGACCGCTGGTGACTATCCGCGATTGCTAGACAAGAAAATGAAGTTACTGTCTTATTTCAAGCGATACATGACCGAACATCTGGTAAAGGCTGGCGGAGGTGCTGTCGTCGAAGCTGATTCTTTATCTAGGATACCGCATTTGCACACTTGGTTCAGAACGACCTGTGCGGTTGTTATGCACCTTTCCAACGGATCGGTTCAGGTAAAACCTCTCGATTTTATAACACATAATAACGTAGTATTCTAACATCAAATCTGTGATTTTTAGTTGAACTTCTCCGATCACATGAAGATCATTCTGTGTCCACGCATGGCCGCCGTCACATACATCGACAATGACAAGAACTTCCGCACGTATCGATTCGCCACCATCGCCCAGGCCGGTGTGTCAAGTGATCTGTACCAGAAACTGCGCTATGCACATGAAAAACTCAAGAAACTTCTTGAGAAACTAGCGTAATTGTGGCGAGAAAAATCTGTGCCAAACCACCGACCTTCATCCTCATCTATTCTTTTATTCCGTATGAATCAACTAAAAAAACACTCGCGCGTTCTCTCTGTACTTTAAATTTCGATAACAAACTTTGTGTTCGCTGCGCAGTCTGTCCACCTTTCTGTTGTTTTTTCACTTTATTTTAAAAGTATTATTATATTTTCTTTATTAATATTATTTTTTTGGCAATGATTATACACAACACAAAACAAAAAACGGTTCGCATAGCATATCTCAAATGGTAGCTTGATCTTTGGTGTATATTATTTCTCTTGTGCTTATAAGGTTAGGCTCGAAAATATGGAGTGTACTGGTGCACCTCTGCTCGTGCACAATAAGCATGTATTGTAACTATGCGTGTATGTGTGAGTGTTGTGCGTGCTGCGATATACGTACACGATTCTTAACCAAGCTCCTAAAGAGCTGGCTCTTCGGTGGCACACACCCTTTCCCTGCTATATGGCTGTTTCGGATCGATATGTGACGGAACAATGACTTGCCTCAATATCCCTCATCTGCACACACATACACACACACTGCAAAAAATACGTTGTTTGTATTGTCGCGCATACACAAACAAACACACACAAACTAAATAAATATTTTGAAAATAAGAATTTATTGATAAATTAATAATATTATTTAGCATAAAGATTTTATTGTTAGTTATAGTTATGAATAAGAGTTTTTGTTTAATTATTATTATCCAATAAACGTCCACACGATAATTTAGGTGTATGTATCTTGTTTTACGAATGCTGGACAAAAATATACCATGCTTAGCAATGAATTGTCTTGTAAGACGTTGTTATCTATACGGCCAACTGGAAAAAAAATTATCCTGAAATAGAATATCCCCTCGATTCGATTACTGAATTATTAAAACACTAAAAATCTTGCTTTAATGTCACGCTAACTGGAAAAAATAGTCTGAAGTAGTCCTCTCAATTCTTGACACGATGATCCTCACACTACGTTATAATACAATAATCAGAAAAAGGGGCCATCAGAAAAGTATCACAAACTGAATAATTTGACTATCGCCGACAAATGTGTAATGAAAACCCCTTTTGGGGAAGACATAAAATAAGATAAATAGGACAATCACTATGTTGCTTTTTACATGATATCGCAAATCATTTGATAGTCCGAGTTCGAAGTTCTTTCTTCAAACCGGGTTATTATGGTTTCGTCTATGTATTCCTGAATAGGTCTTCTGGTGCTCGTTTTTTTTTATTAGTAGCAGGGTGCGCTTTAGTGCTGTGTTTTGTGTAATTTGTAGTCGTCGAAAATGCGTCTGCGCCATATTTCTCCAAACCGAGCATCCATACACTAACATAGGACGAACGATACTTTTAAAAAAACGGTGAGCTTATTTTCTAGGGAGAGCTTTGATTTTTTTTTAGATGTAAATGTGTACAGAACTCTAGCTAGGACTCCATTTTTTTATGTAGCCCCTGGAGCTTAAAAAGGAAGAAGAGATTTTATTATATTCTTGATCTCATCAATAGAGGAGAATTAAGAGAGGCGTCTGTCATTGCGTCTTTGGATCATGCATGCATCTCAGTTGGGTAACACAACTACTATCAACGGAGCTCTCTATACGATGACTAAGACCACTTAGTGTATGTGAGCGAGAAAAGGTAGTGGCGAGCAGCTCGGCTTTGGCGTTGGCTGTATATATTATTGATGAAGTTGCGTCACAAAGAAGGGGCGCACATGACTTAACTCCCTTACCACGGAACTTTTTTGATAGGTGCCAGAAGTGCAGATATGATTTTCTGGAAATTTGAACAGCGCTCTTTGAAAGCAGCATCCTTGATAAGCGAGTTCAGAAACTGTACCTCCGCCTTTTTATGTGGAAATACGCTTTAGATTCCATTGTCGTTTTGTAGTTGCCGCAGGCAGGATAGTATTGGGCAATGGACATTGCGTCTCCTATCCCAATAACATCCGCTGAGGAGTAACGACCTCACGCAGCCGATCATTCGGAGATGTTACTGGGCAATGCACATTGCGTCTGC
>JANSTU010048553.1:0-23250 GCA_027564075.1 Bolitophila hybrida | reverse complement strand
GAGTGTCATGAAATTTTGACAGATATCTTTTTAAGGTTGGTACTTCCTACAAATCATATGGATTATTACATAGCAACTCCATCTATGTGTCATACTACGGACTTATTGAGTGATGTGATATATCCACGAAATTAGAGCCCAATAAATTGTTCGAAACTTCAAAGCCGTGTTTGAGAAAAAAAACGATCTTTCGTGGATTTTCATTTTATATATTTTTTAGAAATTGTTTTAGACAATTTGTTGATTTTTTATATTATATACATGAATTTTAAGGTTTGAACAATTGTTGTATTTATTTTCCGCGGGCTGATTTCCATGGTGTGAATTATTGAAAAAAAAATATAAGAAACTCCAAGGTTTTTAAAATTTTAGACACAAAAATAATACCTCACAGAATTTCGACTCGCCAAAATCCAAAAAAAGAATTTGGATTTTCGACTTGCTGTACTTCATCCGTAACATCTGTACTGATTCACAGTTAAACAGTACAAAAGAGATGAATCAGAAAACACTGCGTACAAGAAAGGTCTAAACCTTAAATATTTTGACGTTTTTTTAAAGGTTTAAACGGCATTTAAAGTCCGAGTTGTGAAATTAAAAAAAAAAAAAATTGTGTATACGCGGGAGTAAAGTTCATAGCTCAGAAAGAAACTCCATAAAAGCATTTAAAGGCCTTAACATAATTTTAAAAATGGCGGTGGAAAATTCCATAATATGAAAGAAACTGAAAAGAACTGCTTGTATGTTTTGTGAAACTTAAAAAAATATTTGGAATTTCTATCCATGGTACTTCATTCAGTGGACTTTTGTTTTATATACGTTTTCACATAACATTTGTAGTTATTTTTATATTTGGGTTATATGAACGCGTGGACAAATGGTTTTAAAGACCTCTGATCGTTATTTCTTGGTGTGAAATGCCAACAAATTCTAATTTTCGAAAAGAATTGTAAAAAGGCTGCAAAAAACTTGACAAATGTAATTAATAAATAAAAATATATTTCATAGGTCTGTGATTACTGTGATTCGGATATCAGATCGGAAAGGGCACATCCGCCAGCCTACGCCATCGATGGAACAGAGCTCTGGTGGCAGAGTCCTCCCTTATCGCGTGGCATGAAATACAATGAGGTCAACTTAACCATTGACTTTGGACAAGTAAGTAAATTAAAATATTTTTCACAAATACATTATCGCATCGAAAATATCTACATTATACACAATCTCCCTTTTCACACATTATGTATAAAATACACATAACAGGCCGCAAAACATTTGCCTCGCACATGTGCTGGGCATACAATTTTAATGGTCGAGTGTTAATTCATTTTTCCACACTCACACACACACACATACAAGTCTAATACATTCAAACAAAACAGATGAGCTCATTAAATGTGAAACAACATAAATTGAAAATAGAATTCATATTGTAAACAGAGCAAACGGAAAATAGAATTTTAGAACGAATATTTTATGCAAATAATAATATAGTCAAAATCCGGCTTTTAATTTATATAACCAGTATTTAAAAGGAATTAATTTCGAGTTTTGTTTTAGTTTTACATGAACAATTCGAATTTACCACTCTTCATAAAACCGATTTCTCAGCATTTAAATTCTATATGCATTTATTTGCAGTGCAATGCACATATTTATATTTATATATGAATGCAATATAACACTTTGAGAAATGAAAATATATTTTTGCAATTGCAATGTGACCGAATATGAATCTGAGACGTTTCTCATTTGTTTATACTAAATAAATAATATTTCATTTAATATTCTTTTGAGTATTTCTTTCTGTTTTGTGTGTGTTGGCCAGCGTTCGGTGCCGGATGTCCAATGCGATAACCGCACGCGTTCTTTTTTTTTTGTTAGTTGACTATTTCGCGATAACAGACTCTTCTATAAAACTGAGTTCTTCGCTATTTATATACATATTAAATTATTTATCATTGAATGAGTAAAATGAAAAATTATATTTACAAAGAGCTGAATATTATAAAACAAATATTATCTTTATCGGCATTTTGTTTCGAAACCGATTGCGACACTCTTTTTTCATTGTATAGGCTCTTCAGAACAATAAACTTTTTCCATTTAGGGTTTTTTCTGTAATTCTTATAAAAAATCTGTTCAATCGTATCTGCAGTTTCCTCGATAGTTGGCACTATGAAACACTCTCTATCGCCGATTATGGCTTTTCTTGCCGACAGAGTAGTTGCGTACCCAGCTGTGTCATCTTTACCCCATTCACCTTGAGCTCTTTCTCTTTAAGAACAACCACCACGGTGGACCTAAGCGTTCTGCCAGGGTTATCCTTTTTCGGAATTTATTTTCTGCTCCCCTTGATCTAAAAGTTTTATCAGTATTGTCCTTCGTCGGAATGCCCGTGCGTCGGAACTATTCTCTGTTGATCATCAAGATCGTTGCCTGCATTTTTTAAACATTAACTTTTACTATAAATAATAAAAAAAGGAGAATTTTAACTATAAAAATTTCGAGCAGCTTTCTAATTGTGTCCAGTAAGCATATTGGGCGGTAGGGCGATGGGTCATCTGGTGGTTTGCTACTTTTAGGAATCAGCACTAATTGCTGTATCTTCAATCGGTCTGGAAAAACTCCTTCATCCAGGAGCATCATTGTGATGAACAAGTCTGGTCTCTTTTTGATAGCGGCTTTTAGTGCTTTACTGGCCACACCGTCTGGTCCAGGCGATGACTGGTATAATTTCTGCGTCCGTCTCTCTGATTATGTTAATCATCGTCGTTACTGGCCGCTGATCATCTGTGGACTTCTGGTGCTCTTTTCCCCCTACCTTTGACATTACAATTTTGTAGGCTGTACCCCAGGGATTGATGTCTGCTTCGATGCACAATGTTCTGAAGCACTTTTTCTTACTTATAATTATTCGATCCATATATATGTTTTTCTTTCATATAAAAACGATTGATACAAAAATTAAACCCTCTTAAAATACCTTATGAGCGCCAACAAATTGAAAAAGGAAGAAGATCAGGGAAAAAAATAAAAATTGTGTTGTTGTTTTCTCATAAAGGGCGTTTTTGACCATTTTTCTTATTATCCTTTTGAAAGACATTTAGATAAGCTTGAAATTTAGCAGCGTTAGGTATAAGACTTCTATAAAAGTTAACCATTCCAAGAAAACGTCCAAGTTTATAAAAAAAAATCTAAGACCAAATATCATCCTTGCAAACTCAAAGATTTCAAATGGAGTTGTTATTGCGCTGTCATAGAAATATCATCAGAAGTGGTTGGAATTTTGTGATAAGCTTTAACAAGATCAAGTGAACCAAACACCGTTATTCCACGAAGATTTTTTGAAAAATCTTGAATAATGATCGGGAATAATATTTGCATTCAACATTCTAAAATCTCCGTAGATGCGCCATTCTCCGTTTTTTTTTGGAAGAAGATCTAATAACTTGATAAAGGTTGACAAATACCTTGTCGCAACATTTATTCAAATTCATTCATAGCAATTTGTCAGATGCTAAGCGACGTGGTTTTGCAATAAGTGGCGGGCCATTGACTGAAATATGATGAACGATATTTGAATTTAGTATTGTAATTTGTTTAAATTCGTTAAGAAGCTTGCAAACTTGAGGTTCGAAATGATGCATGGAAATTGCAGATAGTTACAGTGAAATATTAAATCAAAATGAATTTAATTAATTTTGTATTTAAATCATTCATTTGGATGCTTTTTTTCGTTTTTCTTCAAACAAAAACGTTTCCTACAAACTTTAACCACAAATCAAAGGAGAGCGCGAACGACGCGATCTGATGCCTGAGTAGGATACTCAGGAGCTACTATAGCCCAAAAAAACATTAAAACATGTCATTCATATTTTGATTAGGTACATTACCTTTTTCTCGTATTTTAAATTCAACAATATAATACTGCCATCAAGCAGACCAACACCAATAACATCATCTGTCAGTATGTTGATTTTGCTTTCAAACATATGAAAACTGTAAACAAGCCTGCATTCCTTGATAAGTTTATATTCCATAGGTTGATGGATGTACAAGTGTAAATATCTTGTAATAAAATAACAAAAGGACAAAAGTGACATTTCTTGCCCTGTCGAACAGGAAGATTTACTTATATATTTTTGACATAACCACTTCATTATCGACAGGCACAGCGCCATCTACCAATCAAGCTTTAATTTATGTTTCTTCATAAAGCTCAAATTTTGTGGAAAATATGTATAAACATCTCAAATTGCTTCACCAAAGATATACGCTGAATTGGATGATCGATGAATCAGATCAGGAATATGTCGAACCGATCAAATGGATATCCGTATGAGATACCGTTATGCAGCACACTGGGTTGATATTACATTTTCAGGACAATTTACTTTTAGCATAAATGCGGTTAATAGTTTAAATTGTTGATAGTACGGGTTAAACGGTATTTGCTTGTAACGTTTAGACAAAATATTGCTGTAAACTGCACATAAAAAATCATGATAAAATGTCAACTAACGGTTTACACTTATGAACGTTAGAAAAATTCAGAAATTCAGTTCTGAATCATGAAATCATTGCGATTGCCTCAAGCTAAATGAATGAGACTACGCAAACCAAATAAAAGCGTTTGTCGCAAACGAAATTAATAATGCGACAGCGCAAGCCGAATAAATGCGAACAAAATACATGAGACAGAGAATACTGAATACGCACGATCTCACCAGGCGCACAGTCGCAATACGGACGCTTTACATGCGCAAATCAATAAAAATCTCAAAGTAAATATTATCAATGTGAACTGTAACTTTATTTATTTATACAATATATATTATCAGAAATGGAAAATGGAAATTATGAATGGGTAGTAATGCCATGCCACTGATCTGCACAAAATAAAATAAATATATAATTTATATTTGCAAAAAAAACTGAGGTTACACATTCAAAAATCACGACAAAGCTTTAAAAAATATATACCTAACACTAATTTTATTGTAAACCCAGGAATTTCATGTTGCCTACCTCTTCATTCGCATGGGAAACTCACCTCGTCCTGGACTCTGGACCCTTGAAAAATCCAGTGATTACGGTAAGACCTGGAAGTCATGGCAACACTTTTCCGATACGCCATCCGACTGTGAAACATACTTTGGTCGTGACAGTCTGAGACCAATTACAGCCGACGATGATGTCATCTGTACAACAGAATTCTCAAAGATTGTTCCCCTTGAGAACGGAGAAGTGAGTATTTTGAAAATAATATATAATAATACAATATTATACAAATTTTATATTTTTACAGATTCCGATTAGATTGTTGAATAACCGACCATCGGCCAACAATTACTTCAATTCGACGGTACTGCAAGAATGGACACGAGCCACAAATGTTCGATTCCGTTTCCTGCGAACCAAGAATCTGCTAGGACATTTGATGTCAGTTGCACGTCAGGATCCAACGGTTACACGACGAGTAAGTTCTAACAAACATGAAAAATTATAAATTTTATTTTAAACACACGTTTTCTCTGTCCATAGTACTTCTATTCAATTAAGGACATTTCCATTGGTGGTCGTTGCATGTGTAACGGTCACGCAGACACTTGTCACGTTTTGGAGAAAAATCCCTTTGCCCTGCAGAATCAGCCAAGAATTCTTGCCTGTCAGTGTCGTCATGATACTTGCGGTATCCAGTGTGCCGAATGTTGTCCCGGATTCGAACAGAAAAAGTGGCGACAAAACACCAATGCCTGGCCATTCCAGTGTGAACGTAAGTTTCAATATAACTAACAAAGTAGGTTCTCAAATAATCACCATCTTGTTTTTCTTTAGCTTGCAACTGTTTCGGTCATTCAAACACTTGCGTTTACGACGAAGAAACTGACCTGAGAGGACTCTCCTTGGACATACATGGTAACTACGAGGGAGGTGGTATCTGCCAGAATTGTCAGCACAACACTGAGGGAATTAACTGTAACAAGTGCAAGGATAAGTTCTATAGACCATACGGCAAGCATTGGAACGAAACGGATGTGTGCAAACGTAAGTTCATATAAAGACAAAAAAAAACCTGATATCTTATCGATTTTCTGGATGTTTAGCCTGTGACTGTGACAACTTCTACTCTACCGGCAATTGTGATGAGGAAACCGGACGCTGTGAATGTCGTCCCGAATTCGAGGAACCAAACTGCCAGAGCTGTTCGTACGGTCACTTCGGTTATCCAGATTGTAGAGCTTGTGAATGCAACCTGAACGGTACTGATGGCTATCATTGTGAATCAACCGATGGCAAGTGTCCGTGCAAGCCTAATTTCAGTGGTAACTATTGCAAGCAATGCGCACATGGATTCTATGGATTCCCCGAATGCAAATCATGCGATTGCAATGGTGTCGGTTCAGTGAACGATGAGTGTGACCTAAATAATGGTCAGTGCATCTGCAGCAGTAACTTTGATGGCCAGCAATGTGATCGTTGTAAGGACGGTTACTATAACTACCCCAATTGCCTATGTAAGTTGCTTTTTTTAACATATCTAGAAACAAAAACTAATACCCAATTCTTTAGACTGCAACTGTGACGTTCAAGGAACACTTGGTGAAGTATGTGACAAAGAATTAGGCAAATGTTTGTGCAAGGAAGGCTACGGTGGACCAAGGTGTGATCAATGCATTCCCGGCTATTACAACTATCCCGACTGTGTACCATGCAATTGTTCCAATCTCGGAAGTGTCTCAACTGTGTGTGATAGTACTGGCAAGTGTCCTTGTTTGAAGAATTTCGCAGGAAAACAGTGTACCCAATGCAGCACAGGATACTATGATTATCCAGAATGTTTGCGTAAGTATTTTTTTCAGCAATTAATTACTGTGGTTATTTATGTTCTTATTTTTCATCCATATAGCCTGTAACTGTGAGTCACATGGATCCGAAGGTATCTCCTGTAATAAGGATGGTCAGTGTTTGTGCCACGACAACTTTGATGGCAAGAACTGCAAACAGTGCAAAGAGGGTTTCTACAATTTCCCAATCTGTGAGGAATGCAACTGTGATCCAGCTGGAGTTATTGCTAAATTTGCCGGCTGTGGATCAGTACCTGCCGGAGAGCTATGTCAGTGCAAAGAGCGTGTTAACGGACGCATTTGTAACGAATGCAAACCATTATTCTGGAATTTGAATGTAACAAATCCTGCTGGATGCGAAGAGTGTGACTGTTTCATTGATGGTACAATCGGAGCACTGGACACATGTGCCTCAAAGACTGGACAGTGTTCTTGCAAACCTTCCGTGAGTGGTCGTAGCTGTAATGAGTGCAAAGATGGTTTCTTTGATTTGTTTGGTGGCAGTTTGTTTGGTTGCAAGGGTTGCGGATGTGATATTGGAGGTTCCGTTAGTTCTGTATGTAACAAAGGCACGGGACAGTGCAAATGTCATCCACGTATTGCAGGACGAACATGTACTCATCCCTTGACCACTCACTATTTCCCAACACTGTATCAGAATCAATTTGAATTCGAGGATGGATATACTCCATCTGGTACACAGGTTCGATATCAATTCGATGAAGCTTTGTTTCCGGACTTCAGCAAGCGAGGATACGCAAAGTTTTCGGCTATCCAGAGCGAGGTTATCAATGAGGTCAACATCTTTAGGTCCTCTGTTTATAGGCTGATTGTACGTTATGTGAATCCCACCGATGAGAATGTTGTAGCTGAAATCCTAATAACATCAGATAATCCAAGTGAAATGGATCAAACGTAAGTCATAATTATCTTATATTAAATACATCGTTTTAAATCTCCGATCTCTAATTCAGCGCAAAGGTTCTGTTCAAACCAACCTCCGTTCCACAATTCGTAACGGTCTCCGGATCAAAGGGTGAAATTCCATCACCAGTTGTCTTGGATCCTGGTCGATACACAATCAGCGTCAAAACCGACAAGTACTTGTTCTTGGACTACTTTGTTCTATTGCCTGCTGCCTACTATGAGTCCACAATTCTTACGAAAAAGATCGAAAATCCCTGTGAGCTTGGCAATCTTGGCCTCTGCCGACACTACAAATATCCAACAATCACCGAATATCTACCATCATACGAACCATTCATAACAATTGATGATGTTCCAATGAAGCCAAACGAATATTATGTAGATCTAGAACATTTATCCCTGGTCAACGAAAACTCCCAACTACCATCAATCTCAGCAGAACAATCTCAACTGAACTACATTGTTGAAGTTCCACGTGCCGGACATTACATTGTTGTTGTGGATTATATAACCGAACGTCAATATCCTGAAACCTATTTTGTTCGTGTTAATCTTCGTGGAGATGAAAACAAAGACGGAATTGTATCTTTGTACCCATGTACCTATACAACTGTATGTCGTCAACCTGTCATCGATAGTGAATCTCGTGAGAAAGTATTCTATCTGGATCCTAAAGACCTTCGACCGATTGAGATAATTGTAAGTATAGATGGTGGGTAAAAAGTCAGTCAAATGACCTGTCAAACTTGATCGGATTATTATTTGGTCAATAATGCCTTTAAGCATCAATATAATAAATGGCCATAATTTGTCAAGTCGACAAGTTACCAATCAAAAAATATGAAAAAAATGGATAAATTGTATTGGATTGGTAAGACCTCTGGAGTTTGTTAAGGACATTTTGCTCTTTTTTAGCTTTTTTATCCTTTTTTATCTTCCTTGGTCGGTAACTTGGCAAGTTAAAAATGTTTGAAATATTTGTTCGTCAAAAACGGATTACTATATTATTCTAAGTTGAAATGGAAAATAAATGTCAAAAATGTGTCAACTCGCCAAGTTACCAACCGAAAGAAAAAAAAAATTGGCAGGGATATTTTTTTTTCATATATTTTTCTACCGAAAATTATTTTTACGTGTTTCCCTCATATCCATATAGTTTTGTCTGTAGCCTAACCCTTGTTGGGTATCGTTTCTCCTCGTGTAGCCTCACTGCCGATCCTTGACTAGTTTCTTCTTGCTGTTGTTTTGAAATCAAGATTTTAATTATGTGTATCGTTGGCCCGAGTATAATGATTTTGTTCTTCGGTTTCGTATCAATTTTGTATCCTTGAATTGATTAATATGCGCTGAATAGATTTACATTTACAATAACATTATAAAGAATTGAAGTTACTTTACTTTTTATTATTGCTTTGCACCATTTAATATCATTCTTAAAATTAGTTTGGTACAACACAACCTCATTTTCTTTAAATTCCATTATCTCTTCATTTCTGTATCTTTATTTAAATCTTCCTTCAGTTCCAAATTCATCTCTTTCAACTTCTGTAATCAATATTAATATTCGTTATTAATTTTATTCTTTAAACAAGAAATCATTTTATATCATAATTTTATATCTCTTCTGTAACCGTTGTTGGTGTATTTCTATAGTTTATAAGAAATTTGTTTAGTTATTCTTGTAAAGATAGTTTAACCAATTTTGGATCACTAATAAATCTCTTTAATGCCTGTTTCACAGTCTGTACTGCCCGTTCCGCAATGCCATTACTTTGCGGACGATATTGTGGACTTTTAAGCATAACAATGCCATTAATTTTACCAAATAACTCAAATTATTTTGAATCATTATAACTGACAATTCACAACCACTTTCTACAGATACGTTTAATCTTTGCTTCTTATATGAATTTATAATTTTATCTTCTTCTATCTACTGAATCTTTTTGAGTTTATCTTTCTATATTAACTAATCCGTTATCTTCCCCGGTGCAATTTACTAAAATGAAGTCTACTTCTGTTGCTCCGCTTAATGGTAGTCTAGACAGTGCGTCAGCATTTCGAACTTTACCAGCACACCTATACTCAATTGTATAATCATAAATGGATAAAATAACTGCCCATCGCTGTAGCCTAGCTGCAGCCACTTGGGGACAACCTTTATTTTCCCCAAATATTTCTCTCAACGATTGATGATCCGTTACAATTGTAAATTTTGTTTAACCAAAAATAATAGCGAGACCTTCTCGGTGTAGTTGGGAATATTTATTTTCATCATCACTGATAGATGCGAATAGCACTGGCCTTTCTGCGCCATCAATTATGTGATACAATTCACTTCAATATTGTTTTCTTCCAAGCGCATTCAAACTTTTTCTACATTGCGTTCACATGCTTCTTGATCTGATCCTCCTATTAACAAATCGTCCAGAAAACACTGAACTTTATTTTAATTTTTTTGGTCCATTACAGCTTGAAATTCACTTGGCCTATTCGCCACACCACACAATCGATTGTATTGAAATAATCCCTTATATGTATTTATAACTAGATATTGCTTTGAATTTTCGCTAACTCTAAGCTGTAGATAACCCCACGATAAATCCAACACGGCAAATATCTTACAACTTACAACCCGCTAATTGGGTAAATATGTCATCTATCCTAGGTATGACTTACAACTAAATGTTTATTTATCGTAACTTTGCAATCTACACATATTTAAGAATGAATGAATCATCCTTTTTTACTACTAATACCGACGGAGTTGCCCATTGAGAATGCTTTATCGGACTCATTATTCCAAACGCACATTTATTTTCAAGTTGTTTCTCAAATTTATCGCAAATTCCAAATGGGAATATATAAAAATTGGGGCTGTTCCAGGTACAACCGAAATATCTATTTCAAAATGTTTAATCGGTTCTGTAAAATCTTCTGAGAAAACATTTTTGTACTTATTTTTAATCTTGTTCCTAAATGTTTCATTATTTGTATCCGATAAACATATCATTACGCCAAATGCATATTATTTTATCTAGCCAATTTCTTCCGAGAAGTGGTCTAAATTTATTTTCGCTCTTGATCAAATTGCTGGTTGATACTTCGAACTCGAATCTATCGAGTTTGAGTAAAACCCCGAACCACTATTTGTCATTGGACCTAATCGTGAATTCCAGTCACGTCTAGCTAGGTAACTATCGATTACGATATTCTTGTTTTCTATATGTTGATTCGCTCAAAAACTGAACATCTGAAGTTCCTGGGTTTATCAACTTCATTTTCAACATTTCTATCTCAGAGAGAGCTTTTGGCTTAATTAGATGTTTGAGAACCTTTAATATTACCGCGCCAGCGAACGTAATGAAGGTATACACTTGCTCTTTATCTTTATCTATTTTGTTAAGAGAAAGTAAAATTTTAAAACGCTCCAAATATAACTCGAAATCATCTTCTAACTGAAAAACATCTAAACTTCCAGGGAATATTGGTCGCTGATTCTCCAAATCCCATTTCTATTTTCGGCTATCCCATTTTTTAGTATTTTTTTAATATAAAACAACAAAAACAATGTACAGTACACTCGTACACATGATACACTGATCACTTATTCTTCTCGATTTATCACTGTAAAACACAATTTTCACAATTGGTTCACAATATACTGGATGTTGACTGTTTGTACAATCTTCACGATTTGTACTTCTTACTACTGAAATAACTCTCGTTTATTATAATATTCTTTATTGCCGATCGAAACAAGACTGACTCTCTCGGTACATGTAATTACAATTAAATGATACTGTACACAGATAACTGCATAAAAAAATTATAGTTACGTGTCATTTGGAGCAGCCAATTGAGGTTTGATTTTTTCCACATTTTTTTTCTATCTTTCTTAGTCGGTAAGTTAAGAAAGTTTGGCCATTTATTTAATAGAACTCTAATAGAAAATCAAAATCCGATCACTACTTGTACTTTCAAGTGGCTTCCATTTCTCAGAAAATTATGGACAAAAACTTAATTCTCCTCTTCAAATTATCCAATGAATTTATATAAAACGCTCAATCTTTACTACATTTTTTTTGTTTCTATACCACAGGGAGATGATCCAACTCATGTTGCAATTAAATCCGTTGCAATTGTACCAGTCGAAGATTGGTCCATTGACTTGATTACACCGAGACCAGTGTGTGTCATTCAAGATGGTAAATGTGTTCAGGCCACATTCCGAGCTGCACCCGATTCAAAGAAAATCGAATTCGAACATGATCACGAACAGCGTATTGCTGAAACGAATCCAATTGATATTTTTGATAAGTCAACGAAGCTCGTGTATTTGGACATTAATCAATCAACACTGGAGGTTCGCTCGAAGGTTCCAAGTCCAGGACGTTATATTATTTTGGTGAAATTCTATCAACCAAATCATGCCCAGTTTGATGTTATATACCGAATTGATGTTGATAAGGTTGTTCATAATGGTAAATTACCAGTACGAAACTGTCCATCTAATTCTGGATGTCGAGAGCTTATCAAACAGGACAATGGCTATGTGTGGATTGATGTTGAGGATAATATTACAATTACATTAACGGTAAGTTTTTGGATCTCCTTTGTAAAAAGTGTTCCATATCAATGTTTTTTTTTTGTATTTTAGAACAATCTTCACAAAGGTGTTTGGTTGGACTATGTTCTCTTGGTACCCGCTGAACAGTTTACCGATAGCTTACTAAATGAGGATACTTTTGATCAGACAAAGCAGTTTATACAGAACTGTGGCCAGGATCACTTCCACATTCAGCTAAACTCATCGGAATTCTGCAAACAATCCGTATTCTCATTAACATCAGACTATAATAACGGAGCATTGCCCTGCAACTGTGACTACTCGGGATCGACAAGCTTTGAATGTGATCCCTTCGGAGGTCAGTGTCAATGTAAACCCAATATCATTGGTAGACAATGTGAAGCCTGTCGTACCGGTTTCTATGGTTTCCCAGAATGTAAACCATGCGATTGTCCATCGACGGCACTCTGTGAAAAAGATACTGGCGAATGTATCTGTCCGCCACGAGTTACAGGAGAAAAGTGTGACAAGTGTGAACCCTATACATTCGGTTTTGATCAGTTGATCGGCTGTGAACTGTGCAACTGTGATCCAATGGGTGTAGAGCATGGTAATCTCCAGTGTGACCTGAACAATGGTACATGTAATTGTCGTGCACACATCGAAGGACGATCCTGTGACAAGTGTCAGAATGGTTTCTTTAATTTCCCCCATTGTGAACCATGTCGATGTGCCAAGGAGGGAACAACCTTTGAGATCTGTGACCAACAAGATGAAACCTGTTTCTGCAAGAAGAACGTACAGGGACAGTCATGTGATACATGCGTGGACGGAACGTACAATCTACAGGATTCAAATCCAGAAGGTTGTAGTAAATGCTTCTGCTTTGGAAAGACGTCACGATGTGATCGGGCTTTTTTGCGTCCGTTTAATGTCAGTATGCTACAGAACGCTTCCATATCGACAATTGCAATTTCAGCAGCAGGAGCACGTCTTTCTCGTTGGCCATTAACATCACAGGAAATATTTATAAACGAAACAACACTGGAAACTAATCTAAGTCTTAAGGAATCAGATGAAGCTCTCGTCTACTTTGGTGTGCTCGACCGTTTTCTAGACCAGACAAGTCATTTGACAGCCTATGGTGGTCATCTTACCTATACACTGTTCTACACCACTGGTCCATTTGGAAAGGCTCTTTTCGGACCGGATGTAGTCCTTGAAGGCGAAGACACTGTTCTTGTTCATCAGAGCTATGAACAACCGGCCAATGCACAGGTCTTCTATGGAACAGTTAAGATGGTCGAAACAAGTTTCCGTACAATTTCCGGTGGTGCCGTTAGTCGTGAACAATTCATGTTGGTTCTACGTAATCTGAACTCAATCTATGTACGTGCCACCTATTGGGAAGGAACGGTAATCAGTCGTTTGTCTGATGTTTACCTAACGATGGCTGCTGAAGATGAAGAAAACCTTAATTTGTATGAAGATCTGTCAATTGAACAGTGTCACTGTCCACCAGGTTATAATGGAACATCCTGTGAAAACTGTGCACCAGGTTACTATCGTGATCCAAATGGACCACATGGTGGTTGGTGTGTACCCTGCCAGTGTAATGGACACGCGGATACCTGTGATTGTAATACTGGAATCTGTGATACGTGCAAACACTCGACAACCGGAGACCATTGTGATCAGTGCATCGTAGGATACCATGGAAATGCTACAAATGGAACACCTAATGATTGTATGATCTGTGCTTGTCCTATGCCGATTGAGTCCAATAATTTTGCTACCAGTTGTGAGATTTCTGAAGATGGCAATAAGATTCATTGTTCGTGTCGAGAAGGTTATACTGGAGCACGTTGTCAAAGCTGTGCAGCTGGATACTATGGTGAACCAGAGACCGAAGGAGATTTCTGCAAAAAGTGCGATTGTTCGGGTAATATTGATACCGATGAGCCAGGTGCATGTGATTCTGTATCCGGAGAGTGTCTTCAGTGTTTGAATAATACATCTGGAACGGCATGTAATCTATGTGCTCCAGGATTCTATGGAGATGCCATTAAATTGAAGAACTGTGAAAACTGTATTTGTGATGAGCTCGGTACGGAACACTGTGACTCATTCATTGGAACCTGTCACTGTCATGAGAATGTTATTGGAGACAAGTGCGATCGATGCGAAGAGGACCATTATGGATTTGACTCAGGACTTGGATGTAAATCGTGTGACTGTGCCGTTGCTTCGAATAGTACACAATGTGATGATCACAGCGGTGATTGTCGATGCAAACCTGGTGTTACAGGTAGACAATGTGATCGATGCCTACCGGGTTTCTGGAATTATTCTGCTGATGGTTGTTTGCCATGCTCATGTAATACGGACTATTCTCGAGGACTTGGATGTAATGCTTTAACTGGACAGTGTGAATGCTTGCCTGGAGTGGTTGGTGAAAAGTGTGATGCATGTCCACATAGATGGGTTTTGGTAGAGAATACAGGTTGTCATGAATGTGACATTTGCCATCATGCCTTGCTCGATGTAACTGATGGTCTTCGTGGTCAACTTGATCCTGTTATTTTCGACTTTGAAACTGTAGCCAGTAGTTATTTCACTGCCCAGAAATTGAACTATTTCAATGAACTTGTTGATCAAATTGAACCCGATGTAAAGGCTTTAGATCCGAACGGTGTTAATTTGACACCTTTGCGTCAGGAAATTGAGTCTTTGGAACAGGACACAAAGAATCTGGACAGACGAGCAGTATATGCTGAACAAACAGCTCGAGACATGGCTAATAATGGTTTCAAGCTTCTTAATGAATCTCGCGATGTACTTGATGCAAGCAGATTGGTTCATAATAATGTACTGAATACAATTGAAGAAGTACAAAAACTGGCTGAAAGTTTTGATTCATCAGAAAGTACAAAGGTTGATCAAGCTATTGAAGAAGCAGCAGGAATTCTAGAACAACTCAATAACTTTGAAATTAGCTCCAATTCATCAGCTAAACAACTTGAAGATACCAATAAGTATTTGTTGGATGTACAAAAATTCAGTGAACCTGTAAATGCCCAGAATATTAAACTGATACAGCTCAGCAATGACATTGGTTTGTTCAGTGATAAAATGGAGGATCTGTTTGGATGGAGTTTGGCTTCGAATGGAAAGAGCGAAGAGGCACAACAGTTGCATAGTAAGAATAAGAATGCAACTGTTAATTCAAAATTCGAGACCGTTGCCAATCATTCTGGTGAAGCATTGAAGCACATTGAACAGACCGGTGTGTATGGAATCAAGGGAACGGTTACTTTGGGAGAAATTGTTCGTCATTTGGGCTCATTGGAGGATGTTAACAACGAACTTAAAGAGTCAAATAAACAAGTGGACAAGGAAATTCCGTTACAAGATGAAGAATACAAGAAACTGGACGATATCATTTTGGCGGCAACTGAAAATCAAAATAAACTTGTTGAGGCGGTAAGTAACTTTTTGTTGGTAATTAATTCTTATAGAAAATATATAATATATGACAATTTCTCAAAAAAATCCTATATAGCTATTTTGAAAACAACAATCTTATAGGTTTTTAATTACGGGGTAATTTCAGTTTAAAGTGACCAAAACCTTCGAATGTACCATAGAACCATGAATAATGGATTTATATTATAGACATTTTTTTCCTTCCTGGGAGGGCTTTCTATTTTAATGTTTACTTCGTTCAGCCCTGTTAGCCGGCCAGCCACCGAAAAAGTTGTCCAATTCGTGCTACTAAGTCTATTTAAAAAAATGACCGGATGAATCGGCACCAAATATAAATTAACAGGACATTTTAGGAAACAAATTACTATTTGATTCAAATAAATAATTATAAATATAAAATCATACAATAAATAATACATACTTCATCTTTAACAAAACCGATTAGGGAGAGGATTTTTCAAATGATTTTTTTTAGCTTACAGTTTCCGGTCAAAAATTTTCTTCGGCTATTCAACTAACTTCAAAGTTGTGCCATCTTAAGGAAAAAGTTTAGTACAACTATGGAAGAAAAGAAAAGAATTATTTTTTAATAATCCAAGGGTGATCAACTTTCGCATTTAAAAAGAAAAGTTTTGTTTGGTGAAAAGTGCCTATTTTTAATTTACATAATTCAAATCTCCACAACTTCAAATAAAGATATATGTTTTTAAAAAAACGTAAAAACAATGGAAATAATAGCTAAAAACAAACGGAATAATATTATCCTTTATTACGAGGTATTTTGACAACAAAACACAAAAACATATTTTGAGGAAATAAACCCTTTAAGAGTGAGAGGAAATAAAATAAAGTCAATTTTAAAATTAAAAAGGGGACTGTCAAACGGGTATAAAATGAAAGGTATTTTAAAAAAGCTACCTTTAATAACTACCCATCAGATTTTCTACCCCTCTCACACCCTCAGCTATACACATAAATACAAAAAATATCTTTTTGCCACTTCCCTTAAGGAATTTCAGATTTTTTTCTTCTTTTTTTTTAAATCATACGTATTTTAAATACCTTTTGATACCATTCACACTTTAACCACTCCCACATTTAACCTTAACATTGAATTTTACTGTTTTTCGATATCCCCTAAAAAGTGGGAGTGACCCATATGAAGAAAGTGAGAGTGAAGCCAACTGCTATTAGCTGGTTTAATTTGGCCTGACGCGACTCTAACCACTTTCCGGTGCAAATGCGCATATTTTTGAGATATATCTTGCTATTTATATTGGGAATCGAGAATCATTAACGACAATTTACAGTTATTGTTTTATACAGGGTGCGAGTGTATATGTTAATTGATGGCATTAATGTTCCGTTATTCCGTGCCATAAATAAATATTTACTCTTAAGCAGATACATTTTTTCATTTCCTATCGATCGAGAAACCAAAACGTTCTAAATCACCGCTGAGCCATTTATTCCCAGTTTATTTCCTACAATTGGCTCTGTAGTCCTGCCACTCTTGTGTTGATTCTGCTTTAGTTTCACATTACTAAGCTGTCGGCTTCTTCATTTCCATTTGATAATATCGATTGTAAATTGTTTGGACAAATGACAATTAATGGACCATTTGGTTAAATGATCATTGGGCCGAATTGCCATTAGGTCAAATAGCCATTAGGTCAAATAAACTATTTAGCCCAATAAAAAAACACAAAAAACTGTTTTTTAACCAAAATAAAGTATTATACTATATAACATTTTAAACTATATCAAGTGAATGACGTCAATTATAAAATAACTTCATCCTTTTCTTTCGCCACTTTGATGCATAATTTATGAGCAATTTGTCCAGTTTTGGTCAAATATCTCTGATTTCTCCATAGAATCTTCAATAATAACCTATTTAATGTATTTTATATTTCTGGTATAGGCAAACAACTTGGCCACTGAGCTGTCAAACATTACAGCAAACTCAGAGACAGCACTAAAGGCAGCCAATGCTTATACAGACATTGTTGAAGCCGTAAACGAAGCCCGTAAAGCATTGACCAACACCAAGTTAGCCGCTGGAAATGCAACAGAACTCTGTGATGGCATTGAATTCCGTGCTGGAGCTTCAGACAAGAATGCCCGTGAAAAACTAGAGGAAGCACGAAAGGCTCTGAATACCGTTCAAGCTGAACTACAGCCACACATCAATCAATCCGCTGAGACAGTTAATCAAATTTTGGCAAGCAACAAACAAAGTGACGATAAAACCACTAGTATAAATATGTAAGTAGTTTTTTTTTTTTTTATTTTTCTGTTAATTATCTTTTACTAAATGTTTTTGTATGTCTTGATGTTTAGCGAGTTGGACAAAATCTCTTTGGACTCGGAGACCGAAACATGGAAACATGCTCGTGATCAAGCTATCGAAGCACAGGAAAAGGCAGAAGAGGCTCTGAGTATTCTAAAGCCAATTGTAAGTAACTTACCAAAAGCACTAACAAATGCCAAGCAAATTCCCAAGGAAATGGATGACACCAACAAGGACATTGCACAGGCCAGCAATCAAGTTAACCGTGTTATGACACTGTTCCCAAATCTAACAGCTCTGGTAGATGATCTGACCGCTAGACAAGATCAAACCAGTAAGATCGGCAGTGATTTAGGGGATCGTATTGAAAAACTCAAGAAACACATTGAAATGGCTCGTGAGATCGCAAATAGCATTAAGGTGGGAGTAACCTTCCATCCGAATACCACACTTGAACTTCGACCACCATCAAATCTACCACAATTGGCTACAGTTTCTCGTGTCTCAGCCTATTTCAAAACTGAAAAACCGAATGGTTTCCTATTCTATTTGGGCAATGAAAACAAAACTGGCGGAAAGCGTACAAAGCGTGATGACTTTATGGCACTGGAAATTGAGAATGGATATCCAATTTTAACCATTGATCTGGGTAATGGACCCGAGAAGATAATCAGTAACAAGCATGTGGACATTGGTAATTGGCACCAGGTGATTGTCGAGCGAACCGGAAACAATGTAAAACTGATTGTTCGTGAAGAGATCGATGACAACAAGGATCAATTGCATGAGGTTGAGCAGACATTGCCAGGAACTGAGTCGGTTTTCAATGTTGATCCAGAGAATACGAAATTGTTTGTCGGTGGTTATCCACCAGATTTTAATATTCAAGAAGGTTTGAAGTACTCTTCTTTCGAAGGTCAAATTGAAGGTTTGAAAGTCGGTGATCAAGAGGTTGGTTTGTGGAACTTTGTTGATGGACAGGACAATAATCATGGAGCCATTGAACGTACGCAATTGATTGATTCGGAGGTACCAGCCACTGGTTACCGATTCAGTGGACAAGGATATGTTATTCTTGATTCAAAACCATACGAATTCAAGAAACGCTCTAGCATTCAGTTCAAGTTTAAGGTTAGTCGTGACACCACGGATGGTCTTATCTTCTATGCGGGTAAACACCATCACTTCATTTCGGTTGAGATGCGCAAAGGAGGCATTTACTTCCAATATAAACTTGGTCAACATTTGGTTACGATTGGAACCGATCAGATGTTCAACGATGATGTCTGGCACAGGGTTGAAGCAGTGCGTATGGGACGATCAGGCATTCTAAAGATTGATGACAAGGATATATACCAAGAAGAAACTGAAAAGCAGAATACATCTGAAGTTAATCTGAAAATATCAGAAACTATGTACATTGGTGGTTATCCTGGAAAATTGAATCACACGGAAATAGTAACTAAAAACTTTGATGGATGCATTGATGATGTCTTTATTGCTGGTACTCTAGTTGATTTAAGTAAAAATATGAAGGCGTATGGTGTTCGTCCAGGTTGTCCAATGAAATTCTCAACGATTCTGTCATATGCACCACGTCAGTTTGGTTACCTTAAACGTGGCAATATTTCCAGTACCAATCACTTCCAGATCAATTTGAAGTTTAAGACCAAACAGGATCAAGCTCTGATTTTCTATGCGTCCAATTATGATCAGTCCGCAACCATTGGTCTGTCTCTACTGGATGGAGCATTGGAATTGCGTAGTGTTGGTCTGGTACTTAGCACCGTTGGCAAAAAGTATAATGATGGTGAATGGCACGTTGTGACCGCATCGCACGATGCCAAGAAACTTAGGATAAATGTAGATGATACTGATGATTTTGAGTAAGTTTTAATACTTTTATCAATTGAGTGACAATCAAAACTAATTATTTGTTTATAGATCGGTATTCGATACAGTGGCTTTGTATATTGAAAGTGGTGACATTTACTTCGGAGGTCTGCCCAAGGGCTTCAAGACACCAGCCGCTGGTTTGGCCTCAACTGCCTACTTCACGGGATGCCTGAGTGATGTAACCATCAGTGGACAAGTTGTCAACTTTGCCAATTCGACCGATAGGAAAAATGCTATCCTAGATAACTGTTCTAGAGATATTCTTGGTAAGTAGTTGCTTTTATACTATTTTATATGATTGTAATAAAATTATAAATCTACGTATAGACTATGATGTATCTGCCGTTCCGATTGTCTTTCCAGAGGACAATTTAGAGTCAGACTCAAGCGTCAATGAGGTGGTTGTAGACCATCTGGCTGAGGTGGAAGCACGTAAGAAACAACAAGAGGAAGAAGAACGTCAAAGAGCCAAGGAAGAGGAGGATCGTATAGCAGAAGAACAGCGAATCGAAAAAGAGCGTGCTGAAAAAGAACGTTTAGAAGAACAACGCATCGCAGATAAACTTGAAGAGTTTCATCGATTGGCAAAAGAAAAAGAAAATGAACTATTTGCTGAAGTGGATACAACCGCAAGGCCTACAACTCAACGTACTACCAAGAAACCAGATCCAATTTGCAAGTTACCGGTTGAACATGAATGGGATGTAGACTTTGATGCTGGCTACCGTTTTGGTAGCTCAAGTGATAGTCGCATTGAATTCACACAGATTCCGTCTAAGATTAAGAAATCTTATGATATATCATTGAAATTCAAGACTTCCGACCCGGATGGTGTTCTTTTCTATGCCTCGGACATTCACCATTCAGATTTCATTGCACTGTACATGCTGAACGGACGGGTAAGGTTATACAGGTATAATTAAAAACCTAATTATAATAATTATCTTTTTTTACAGTTAATCCATATGTTCAACCATGGAACCGGTTCGGCGAATATGACTTCAGATAATGTTTACAATAACAACGACTGGCATACCGTTCTTTTCTCAAGACAAGGAACAAAGGGCAAGCTGCTTATTAACGGAGACGATGAACAGTTTGGTGAGTCGAGTGGAAATATTCGAGCAATGACCGTCCAAGCTCCATTTTCATTTGGTGGTGTCAGTTCGGAGGCTCTGGAGAATGTAAATCTGAACTTGAAACTGGATTCGGGCAAATACTTTAGTGGTTGCTTGAAAGACATTCAAATGGGTGGTCATAGTTTGGAAAACCCATCGGTAACTGCGGGCGTTGTACCGTGCTCTGAGCAAATCGAGAAGGGTACTTTCTTCGGCAAGGGTGGTGGCTACGTCAAGGTATTTATCAATAATACATTACAATTTATATGAAATATTTAATGTTTCTTTTGTTTTATTTGTTTTAGTTGAAAGACAGATTTAATGTCGGCAACGAGATTACGATTGAATTTGATTTCAAGCCAAGAACCACAAACGGTTTGTTGTTGTCTGTGTACGGAGTACGAGCTATGCTTGCACTTGAACTTATTAATGGAACAATTTACTTTACCGTGGACAATGGCGATGGACCTATTGTAGCCGTATTCAAGCCAGTGGCTGGACAGAATTTCTGTGATGGAGAATGGCACAAAATCGTTGCCATTAAGTCCAAATATGTGATCACACTGATTGTTGATACTATAACATCACAGGCCACCATTGGCAGTGCTACTAGTCCATCAACAAAAACATCGCGTCCATTGTTCCTAGGAGGACATCCACATTTGTCTAAGGTAAGCACAATAATATGCAATAACAACAACTAGATAAATAAAAAATCGATTAATTTTAGGTGCGTGGACTCTCCGTTCGACGACCATTCCTGGGATGTATGAGAGGCATTAAGATTCGAGACAACGATATACCCATAACACCGGGAATGACCGTGGGCAATGTTCAGGCCGGAACATGTCCTACAAACTAAATAAACCCTTTTCAAGTTTTAATGACGAACCTGGCACCAATCTTCAAGGACAACGAATTTTCTAGATGATTTTGACGTTTTTTTTGCACATAATTTGACCTTTGCTATGCCCACGGACCAATTTAAAAAAAATATATATATTTTCATTTGTTAATATTTTTTTGAATTCATATAAGGAATTCAAATTCAAAAACCATATTTGTCTATGTAGGTCTCCTCTAGACCTGAAATAAAGTAAACTCCGGAATTTATTTGTGTTGTTTTTCAAGACTAAGGAATATATGTTATAATACATTAGGGCCGACTACCTCTGGTGGCTAAAGTGGCTAATCGAAAATCCTTCTAGTCAAATTAAAGGCAAACAACAATTATCTGGGAAACTAAAAGATGAACATGGGGATAAAATAAAAAGGTGTCGTAGACAAGTTTCCAACAGAAACAATGGAGCGGAATTGGATACAGTTAACGGCTGAAGCATTTGCTTGCAATTGTTGCTGATGCCCTATGTCCCGAATAGGGATCGAAGGAATTTATATATAGATGTCTCTTCAAATCGTCTTGCAAAGTAGTTAAATTTTTTCTTTGTTTTCCAGTACTTTACTTGATTTCTCCAGTATTAAGTCGCGTTTAACATTTGGATTTGTCATATCTTTTTTATACTTCTGGCACCAGAAGTTTTTATGTCTCGTTAATTCACGCAGTTGCAGGTATTTGTCTTAGAGTTCAAATTTATAATATTTTTAATTTTATCTGTAAATTCATCATAAAAGGGTGTCAACAATGTCTTGCGGTATTTTCGGTAGGTTTCGTTGCAAGCGCGTAGTTCTAGTTGTATTCATCGCATCGGGTCATACTATAGCTTGTTGGAAAGGTCTTAACACACTGGACTGCTTGAAGGCAGCACTCATGCAGAAGTGGCCATCTTAAATCAACAGAGGCCGAATTGTCTTCCATCGGGATAACGCCAGGCCACACGCATCTTTGGTGACGTTTCTGTCCATGGCAAATGAGCTTGGTAGTCGGAAGTTGGCCACAAAAGAGACCTGTGAAAATTGGCTCTCCGAGTTTTTTGCCAATAGGGAAGCGAGCTTCTATAAGAGGGTCATTGTGAAGTTGGCATCTCGTTGGTAAATAGTCATCGAACAAAACGGCGCATATGTGAATTAAATCCCGATCGTTCGGGGTAGGCCCGTATAACCCTAGGTCGAGTACAGTCTCGACTGAAACGGTTCACCTAGCCGTAAATA
>JANSTU010048542.1:0-23253 GCA_027564075.1 Bolitophila hybrida | reverse complement strand
ATATATATAAAAACATTTATATACATATAAATATATATATATATATATATTATACCTTACAGAGACTACGCAGCGTCTTGAATCTTAAATATGTTACAATGGCAAGGTTCAATAAAAAACGTGTGCGCACTCAATCGGATAATTGGCATAAATTCGATTTGTATTTATAGATATTATTCGGTATTTAACAAGTTCACGACAAAATTCACAACTGCATCTTGCATATGTGTTTGTTTTTTATTTATACATATTGTAATTATATATATTTTTATAAAATTCCACAGAAGATAATAATAAAATAATCAAATTTCATTAACTTTGTTAAACATTTTACTTTTATTTCTGTAATATTCTCATAAGAAAATAACATATATAGTTTATATAATTGATTTGTTTTCTTCATTAAAAAATTGAAAAAAATGTTATCAGTTTTGTAATTTTATTATAAACCTGATTTCATAAATTACCGTTTAATATTATACTTTCTAATGCATAATGTCGTGGACAGGCCTCTTTTAACCAACCAATCATGTTCTACGTGACTGCTTTCAAAAACACGTTTTTATCAATTTTATTATCATATATGTTTATATTTAACCAATTTTGTTATTGTGGGCAATGTTTTCAAGATGAACTTTGTATTTCGTCGCTTCATAAATATTCCACTTGAGTTTTCAGCTCGAAGGTCAAACTGAAAGGCACATACATGTATATCGTTGTTTACTTTATATATTAAAGCACATATTTGTATCTAAGGGAAAAGGGGCCTGGCATGTAAAGATTTACATAATACGCGATAACCGGCTTCTGATAATTTTGACTTGATTTTATGTTATATGAAGTAAAGATGTTATTGGTATCCATTCAGTTGAGTTGTGGTCGTTAAACGGTGTGGTGGCCTGCATTATACTTGCTTTACATTATACTTGTAAGATAATTTAATAATTGCTATTAAAAACCATTCAATTGAATAATATTGTCTGCAATTATCAAATTATACAAACAAAAATAAATAAATAATTATAAATTTATAAATTTACGCCAATCATCGAGTCTTACATATAAATAGCGTTCACAAGCTTTTGAATATAGAATACGAGTGACGCCATCTCTTGGACAAATCCAAACATTCAATCCTACAAGCTTTTATTTTTATTAACCAAGAGATATTTTTAATTTCAGCCGTAAATTTGCTGTAAAAATGACTACCTACTTCAACTACCCACCCAAAGAATTGCAGGATGAGCTCAGGCGCATTGCCCAGGCCATCGTTGCTCCCGGCAAGGGAATCTTAGCCGCTGATGAATCTGTTGGCACCATGGGATCCCGTCTTAAGGTAAATACTTCTGAGTTTTTTTTTTTAAAACTGTTTTTTTATATGTATTTGTTTGCAGGATATCGGCTGCGAGAACAGCGACGAATTGCGTCGTGCATACCGTCAGTTGCTATTCAGCACTGACAACAAGCTGGCTGAGAATGTATCAGGCGTTATTCTGTTCCACGAGACCCTTTACCAGAAAGCCGATGACGGCACTCCTTTCGTTGAAATTCTGAAGAAGAAGGGAATCATCCCCGGCATTAAGGTCGACAAAGGTGTCGTAGACTTGATGGGATCAGAGGGAGAGGTCACCACTCAAGGTAAGTCTTACCGTATACATACTTTACTTGTCTGTTTGACATGTTGAATATTTATTTTCAAAAAAATTATTTAAATTTATTTGAAATCAATTTTATTATTTCTCAAATTGTATATTCAAAACAAATATAATTTCGATATACACTTTAAATTTAGTAGTATATGGTATATAAATATATACCACGAATTATTACTTAAGAAGGGTGTACTGATTGTGCGTAATGCTATATTTGGATATCATGCGCCCTGATTAAAATGTGTTGTTTGGCGCTACTTATAGAATCTTGGCTGTAACACTGGAAGTAATTTATTGCTGACTTTTCATTTCATCTTATCACTTATCAGGATCATATTTTTACTATTAACATAATTAAATTTATTTATTTACTTTATATTGTACATTTTTAATTACCTTCCCGCGTTATACCTTTTCGTAAAAATACTCGATCCTACGATACTTGATGTTTCCAATCTGGCAGCACTCATAAACTTGACGGACGATATTTTAACATATCTAGATCAAAAACAGTACTTTGTTCTAATATTGCTTGATTTTTCAAAAGCATTTGATACTTCATGTCTCATTATACTCTTTGTCATATCTTGCGACGACTGTATGCTCATGCTAATGTGATACTTGTGCTATTGGAGCTACTGTGACTGTGATCTAACACTAAAAACACATCACCGATAGTGAGGAGTTTGGCCTGACGTGACTAACAACTTTGCAGGGCAAATTGCGAATATTTTTGAGATATCTCTATGCATCGAGATCTATCATGCTATTTATATTCGGAATCGAGAATCATCAATGCTATCATACACATATTGTTCTATACATGGTGCGTGTGTATATGTTAATTAATGTCATTAATGTTCCGTTATTCCAAATAAATATTCTCGATAAGAAATAGGTTATTAATAGCAATAGGAACCTGCTGATTTAAAGTGCTACATTCGAAAAAATGACGGGCCAGGATCGAAACGGCGAACTCACTCGGCTATGGCTATAGTTACGGGTATGACTCGTGGATTATCCGAGTTTTTTTTAGCGATGCGAGAGAATTCCAACTTATCATAAACAAAAGCACAACTGGCAAGATTTGTATTTTGAAAAAGTAAACGCATAAACCATAGCCATAGCCGAGTGGGTTAACGCGTTGGCGTGGCCTATGGGAGGTCGCCGGTTAAATCCCGGCTGGCAGATCGAAGTGTTTTTCGAATGTAGCACTTTAAATCATTAGGTTTCTCTTGCTATTCATAGCCTATTTCTGAAGTGTTAGAGCACAGTAGCTCCAATAGGAGTAGCACAGCACAAACAGCACATTAGTATGACCTGACCAGTCGTGTGAATAATGGTCAATGAATCTGGTACCCTATGTCCCACAAGGGATTACAAGATCCAATAAGATTGGGTCATTAAAAAACAGTTTCCAAAATATTATCATTACTTATCATTAAAGTGTTGGATATTGTGGCTCGTATATCATACGAACGCAACATAACTCGATGAAACGTATAAATGGTGTAAAATCATCGTATTTGGCCAAACAAAACATGTAATTTACTATTGAATTTCGCTGCAATTTGCATATTTCGGTATAAAATCTGAGTTATCCATAACTTCGACATTCGCAAGACTGCAAAATTATAAAATAATAAATAAATAATTTTCATAACTCGCAAAAATTAACTTTATAACTCCTCCGAGTGTACATTCACCCGTATTCACAATCAAAATTTGGCATCACATTTAAGAATATTAAATTCTAAGCTAAAATTATAATTTAAAAAATGATAACTCTCGAAAGTGGTGCCAAATTTTGATTGTAAAAACTTTAAATTACTCTCGAATCTAAAGTCTAAGTATACGATAGATTATTATACATATTTATATATGTGTATTTCAGTAATATTATTTGAATTTACTTTATATATTTTAAATAAATTTAATCTATATACTTCGATTTAAAATGTTCATGAAACATATACACATTTCAAATAAAAGTATATGATTCATTTTATGTTTTAACTTCAACAAATTAACACCTGTATATATTGCATATTAAGTTTGGATTAGCACATCAATTCGTGAGATTAACCTTTATGTTGGTTTGAAAAACATTCACTTCTGTCTGAATGTTTTCTTAAATTAGTCGTGTATTTTATTTGTTGAATTTGTAAATAGATTTATATTGTAGTTATACATTTGATAAAATTAATACTAAATTGAGCTATTTCATATGTACTGATGGCTATAATTTCTTTTGTAGAAGGTGGAGAGGCATGCTATCATTTTAAAACGTTGGTGCCCGCCGTAGCGGCAGGAGCCATAATTGGTAAGGGTGGTGAAACGATTGCTGCTGTCCAGAAAGACACCGGTGCACGTGTAAAAATGTCCAAGTCTCACGATTTCTATCCAGGTAAATTAATATATACAAATAAACATAAATGAATAAAATTAATGGTTTTTTTTTATGTATATTCAGGAACATCCGAACGCGTCTGCCTGATAACTGGCTCAATTGAAGCTATCATGACGGTTTTAGAGTTTATAATGGAAAAAATCCGCGAAAAACCTGACCTCACAACAAAACTGTCCGAGAGCGAAGCAAAACAAGCGCAAGAACGTGATAGACAAATCAAAATTCTTGTACCCAACTCAACGGCTGGCATGATTATTGGCAAAGCGGGCGCATACATAAAACAAATTAAAGAGGAAAGTGGATCTTACGTACAAATCTCGCAGAAACCTAAAGATATCACATTACAAGAACGTTGCATTACGATCATCGGTGACCCAGAGAAAAACAAGACCGCCTGCAAATTGATTATTAATAAAATTATGGAAGATCCACAGTCGGGCACTTGTTTAAATGTTTCCTATTCCGATGTTAATGGCCCTGTAGCTAATTTCAATCCGACTGGTTCGCCTTATGCTTCCAGTCATAATTCGATAAATGCTAGCACAGCATCGTTGAACTCAACCGTCAGTGGTCACGGATTGGTAGTAAATGGATCCGGGATCAATTTGTCACTTAATCTTGGTCAAACGACAAACAGTCCAAATCCTGTGGTCACCAACCAAGTTCTCGATCATATAAAGGTAGAGTGCAAATATTTGTATATTATATTATCATATAGTTTAAAACATAATTTTTGTAGGCTGTTATGCGTGCGTCAGGATATTCAGAGCCTGCAACTAACGAAGTATGTCAGGCATTGGCTGTACTGGCAAAGTACGGTGTTCTAGGAAATAGTGTGGGACTTGCGCATACCAACGGCACACACCATCCATCACCCGCCATTAACTATCTCAGCGCTCTGGACCATTCTGCTGGCGGAGTATTCGGAGCCATTGGACAAGTCAATTTAGATTCATATTTAGGAGCTGCCACCTCACCAACACCAAAGACGGCCTACGAACGGTACGAGACACAGTTTGATCCTTTCCGACATGCCGGTCAACAGGCTACAGCACCAATCACACTGAACAATAATACTTTTGGCTTAGCCACCAGTAATGTGACAGCGCATGCAATAAGTGCCGCCGTGGCCGCCCAAACAATTGGCAGTATCAGCAAAAGTCCGACACCCGGTGACATTAGCAAAGATACCAAAAACGTAGAAGTACCCGAAGTAATTGTTGGTGCCATTTTGGGTATTTATAGCATTTATGATTATTTCGTTATTCGTTTATTAATTTATATTATTTATAGGTCCAAGTGGTAAGAGTTTAATCGACATCCAAACCAGTTCTGGAGCGACCATTCAAATTTCCAAAAAAGGCATATTTGCTCCGGGTACACGTAATCGAATTGTTACAATTAGCGGTAATCTAAATGCCATTTCTATGGCACACTATCTTATCGAGCAGAAAATCCAAGAGGAAGAATCAAAGAGGGCACGTCAAAATGCCGTTACAGGCCTGATGCAATAAACACACATGAATATACAAAACAGCTGCGGTGAACACCAGCTATAAGATCGACCGAACGAAGTTAGGAACGAAAGTTATAAATTTAGAAACAAGCAGAACATTATGAACATGTTATACAATAGTAGAGTTTAATCTAGGTCAGAAATCGTTATTAATTATAAATACAAACACATACAATAAAACAAATGTAATTGTTATATATATATAAATATATTGTAAATTTTATCATTAAACCAGGGATAGTCTAATCGCTGTACACATATTATATTATTTTTTTTGTTATTAGGTTAAGGTGTTTTCAGTCTTAGTCAAGCCGCAATTTTAATGTTTTTTTTAAATATATAATATTATTTTATTGTTTTTTAAAAATATATAATAAAAAATTATACAAAAACACATTATATATATTGTGACTTTTTTCACACAGCCACAAAATAATTATATACATTTTTTAATTTAACCTTGTGTTGTAATATTGTGACACAAAGTACACACTATTTAATTGTTATCTAAAAAAATACCGTGTTGCCATGTTTATAGTATAGTATAAGTATATTACAGCGATTCTGGGACAACCCTCTTTATGTTACCATTTTTTCTCGTTAACAAACACAAATAGAAACAATAAAAACAACAAAAATCGGCTCAAATGCTTCTCGTATTAAATACTAGAATAATTGCATACAGTTACACATACCTATATATAATAACAAACATACATACACACAAAAATATAAAAAAAAACACACACAAATTCCAACCGGATTAAATATATATATATATACAATTTTCTTCTCTAAAATCTGTTACAAAATGAAATCTAGATAAAAAAAGATAAATCAAAATCTACAAAATTCGTATTTTTGTAGGTATCACTTTCTTAGAATACAAATGCCATTCTCTTCGATGCAACAATGCGATCACAATTCTTACATTAAATATTATAAATATATATATATATATATATATATATTCGATAAATAGGGTGAAATACACTAATACCAATTATATTCATAAGTTAGGAAAATTATGTAAATTGAAAGCTCTACAATATATAAATATATATTAAATATATTATATGGTCTATCGGGGATTGTTGAACAATGTACCGGTCTACGGTTGCAATATAAAAGAACGGGAGGTGCACCCACCCTTGAATGTGTTTTATACATCACAGTCTAAATTAAAAATAAAAGAAAATATGTTTCCATTGTTGTTGTTTTTTTCTTATGTTACCATGTACTTTGAAAATAAATATATTTTATCAATTATTTTTTAGATTTTTTTTTAATTTCAGATTGAATTTTTTTAAATATATTTTTTTAATTTGTAAATATAAATACGTATATAAAAGAACAAAGTCCGTCGGGTTTACAGCAAAATAGTAAAAATACAATTATCCATTCTAGAAATGAACAAGTTTGACAAAATCAATGATAAAAATAAAAAAAGTTTTTGTTTTACGCAAACATAGTAAATATATAATATGTGGGCATATTTGCATATAAAAAATATACATATATAATGTAGTTAAAAACGTTGTTGCTAAATAAATATTGTCTTAAATGAAATAAGAAAGTTTAAAAGTGTTATTTATTGATAACAGTGCAAAAAGGATATGAATACACTCACATAAAAAATAAAACACACACTACATATATATATATATATATAAAAATAAATATATATTATATGTATTGGATTCGCCAAAAGATTCAATATAATAAATAGTGTGATTTCGGAACTTATCAAGTGTACTTACAAGATTTGATTTAATTTGTTATCTAATTCGGTTGCAATCCCCTTAGTCCTTGATCATATATAATCCGCATTCAAAATTCACAAGACACGTGTTACTTTAAAATTTAAAAAAATGATCCAAACAATTTGAATAACAAACAAAAAATGCCTTTATTCATTCAAAATATATATCTTACATACACAAACCAATAAACATATGCACAGTGCACACACATACACAGACAAACGCAAAATATATAGCAAACTTACATTCATTCGTATAGTTCATCCTTAATAGTCATTCTATATTTTAGGTAGACAAATTATAAATGGTCCGCAAAAACGTTTATTAGTAAATAAATTATATAAATAATTATATTACATAAATATTAATTATATACAATAACTTAACTAATTACATATAAATAATATGTATATTATATTTATTGTTAGGGTATAAAAATGGCCAATGTGCAAAATAACAAATTAAATGATACAACATTAGTGCAAAAGAAAAATTCTAAAAATGGATTACCGTTAAAACTAAAGATGTTGAAACATAAATTTTAATCTTCTATATTATTTAATTACACACACATTAAATAAAAAATATATAAAATCATTGTTAATTAGAAAATTTATGTATATCACTCTCTAAAATATTTATAAAGAGAGTATATAAAATTCAATATTCTGTGATATTCACACAAAACACATAAACACATTTAGAATGTAACATAAACATCGCAAATTGTACAATTAATTTCAAATGTTTTCTTTTATAATTTAGTACATTTTCATAAAATTAAAAAAAAAACTTAAAAAAATTGTCAGGCAGGACCCATAATATCAATCGTTTAAAAACAAAATTGCTGATTAAAAAGTAGTTTATTCCAAAACATTAAATATTTGTAATTAATTAATTAATGATAGTTTAAGAAAACATTTTTCAATTGCACTAATTGTCCAACGGAGAGAGATTCTTGCTCAATGTAGCAAAACATAAATAATAATATTGGAGACGGTAACCTTTCGAAGAGGTGCCAAAATATTCGAGTGTATGATCTATTCCATCTAATTACAAAAGTAAAAAAGGACGTAGAAGAGTGATTTGTTAACATCCAAATATATAATTATATATTATAAATAAAGTGAAAACACATACAAATGAAAATCAATAAAATGATATATATGTAAACAAAAGTTCGGCAATGCTTTTTATATAGTTTAATTCTACTTCAATCTACATTTGGATTAAAATTTTAGCCAAAAACAAAAAACAGAGGTGTATTTCTTTGAACCACATTTATTTAATATTAAACAGACGCTTGGCGCAAAATGTTGATACAAAATTAAAACGTATTGAAAAATGAAAAGGATCGTTAAAGCTGTTACATTTGAAAATGCACAAATTTACAAACATAATATGTAAGTGCATTAAGTGGAATTGTACAAGAATTGATTTGTTTATCGATAGCTATTTTCTGAGATTTTCCAATATTTTAAAGAAACTTCACAAATCACTGGCAATTTACGATAAAATAAATTGTGCATAATTTCACATAGCAGATTTTAAGTATATTTTTTTTGTAAAAAGCCCATACTCCCCTATACATAAGTGTGTTGAATTTTTATATTCAATTAACATTTTTTCGTATAATAGCACTCTGTAAAGATTAACATAGACAAACTAAGAATCTAAAAAAAGGTAAGAAAAATATATATAGAAACGAAACAAAAAAAAACTACACATATACATTCTAAAAACACTAAAAACAAAAATTAAATATTTAAGGATATTTACTAAACAGAGAGCCGACACGAGAAACAGCTTAAAACGGCTTAAAATACCATTTTCATGTCCAGACATCTCACGAAATAAATAAAGAATAATGTAACTATCATTTGCTCTTTCATTGTTACCAAATTGCAACATACACACACAGACCTACAGTGTTTACATTGAAAAATACGCATACATATATACTATTATTATTTTTGTTTCTAAATGATTGATTACATTGATTCATATATATGCTCTCGTTATGTATTTAATATATGTGTGTGTGTGTTTGTATTCGGTTTATTTCTATATGTCTAGACATTTATATGATTTGTTGTTGCTGTCGGAGGAGTTGGTGTTATTTCAGTGAATATTGAAAAGTTTATTCCATATAAAATATTTCTTGAAGCTGCAATTCCTCCTGTGATCCTGGATTAATAGTGTTAAATGCACTGATAATTTCTGGATAACTGCAATGTTAAAATTCAAATGATTAGTTTTAGAATTATTTAGTGTAATTTTCAATCAACATACACAGATTGTATTCCACCGCCGGGAGGAAGGCCTTCAATGTTACTGTTGCCCAACGATTGAATTATTGTGCTCAATACGACTTCGGGTTCTTGTGATTTTTCTGTAAATACAAGAAAAACCGTTTATTACAATGATATAAAACATATCATTACACTAAAAACGTACCTTATGCTTAGCATTTCTTTTTAGAATTACAATATGTTTGGAAAGTTGTTTGTGGCTCGAATCAAAGTCATAAAAAACAAACTAGAAAAATGTGTTTTTTTTTGTTTTAAATTTGTTATTGGACTATATTTTATTAAATAATAGGGGAAGTACAATAAAAATATACATAAATCGTGAAATTGAAATTCGCTGAGCATAAGGTAAGTTTTTTGTTTGAGATATTTACATTATTTATATTTATATGATTCGTTATCAGTTCTAAATATTAAATTATTTTTTAAATATTAATGTATCAATACTGTTTAGATGGGCTTATTACAATTTGTGCTTTGTATAAATGAGATTTACATATTTTATAATACAAACTTATTTTTATTTAAAAATTGTTAATATATATATATATCCAAAATTATCGTTTATTTGGTCAGATCTCAGAAGAATCGTAATATGGAATTGTGATTACTTATTAGTTGATAAGAAAAAATTGCACTTAAGGGTATTCATTTTATCCCGCATTCGATTTGGAATGGAATAACAAATAATTAGGACTGTTGACTAGACAATAATCTATTTGACTTTGATCGAATAATAAAAAAGAACATTTGTAAATTGGACTAGGGTTACTAAAAGAAACGATTTGCACGTGATATCATTAAAAATAATAATGAATTATAAACGAAAATAGTTCGTCTATGATTCAATATAATACTACTTTCTTTAATCTATACTATTTATAGATCCCTACACCCGAACACAACTACCAACACTGTTAAAACAATAACAACCTTTGATAAGTTCGTAAATTTTATGGTTGAGCTCGCTTTCCGCTGCGATAGCTTCTGGTGTAGGCTTTGGTCCGCCAGGAAAGACAACAATGACAACACTCATGTTGTCACGACTTCCCTGCATTGCACAATAAATATATTAATATTACTATTACATTATATATTTGTTATTTTAATTACCTTGTAGAAACAAGTGTCGATTACGGAATTTGCCACTTTTTTCAGATCCGAAGTAACTCGAAGACGAGACTGTACGAAACTGCAAACATCTTCATTTGACATGACATCCCAAATGCCATCACAAGCGAGAACCAAAAACTCGTCAGCTGGATCTCTCTCGAGGCAGAAAATTTCTGGTTCAGGCGATACCAGCTGCTCGCACTGGCCTTTGTCTTTAACCATTTTGTACTCATAATCACCTAATGCCCTCGACACGGCGAGGCTACCGTTTACTCGCTGAATCATAACCGACCCACCAGCATTCTGGATACGTTCCTTTTCTCCTGGTAAAATAGGCTTATGATCTTGAGTGGCAAATATCGGTGCTCCGTTCCGGCATACAATTGCACGTGAATCACCGCAGTTGGCAATGAAAATCTGTTTTGATGATATAAAAGCACATACGGCTGTAGTGCCAGATTTATCTGTACCAGCTGACAGATCAGGTATCGTTCGCATTGTCTCATCTAAGCTCAAGAATCCAGTACGAATGCCTTTTATAAAATTTTTGTTCTGAAAATCTTCTGTATTCAAAATACTATCGAGCAAGTGTCTGGCACAGTGTTTTGAAACTTTGACGCCTGCGTGTCCATCAAACACCGCAAAATAACTCCATTCGGTCAGATCGATGCCCAGTCCGGTTTTGGCATAATGGGCGTCCTCCATTTCACAGCGCCATCCCTGCATGGATCCAACGCCATATTGCAATTCGTTACCTTCGCCATTTTCATTGCATTTTTCAGTATTCGGTTTATCTAGAAACGAACCCATCTCCCATTCATTAGCTAAAGTTCCGTGTTTTTAGCTGAAAAATCTAAAGAAAAAAATATATTAGTCTAACAAATAAAAATAAAAAACAACTAATTACATCAATAATTGCATTAATTTTGATCAGGTCGTTGCAATGAATGGGTTATAATTGTATTTTGTTCGCTTGTAGACGTCTCCTAAATAATTTTTATGAATATCAAATCATCAATTTTGAGTCTCGTCTAATTGATTTTTGCTTTTTATTTTTACAAAAGGCAAACCGAAAAAGTTTCAAGCGCACATAAATTACACAACTTCTCGCGCTAAGACAGCTTCTGTCATCTTTATGTTTACATTCACCGTGAACAAAAAAAAAATACAATCAACGCGATTCATGGACAATATAATCCAGATTCCCTTTGTTTACCTTTTAATAGTATCACAGGGGTACTGGGATAGTGTAGAGATGACCTATAAGTATTGTGCACGGCAAACAAAAACTATAATTTACAAAAAGCACACAAATTAATAACACTTTTTACAATGGAAATCATGAATGGCGGACAGATGAGAGCTCGAAATACAAACTACGAAAAATTCTCAGTGGTCACTGCACATGCGCGCTCTATAAATAGAACTTCGTGCACGTCATTTTCGACCAATGAGCGACACGCATACGGGCGCGAAAAATAATATAATCAAACGAGATCGTATAGAATAGATGGGTAATTTTTTAATGTATAATGATGTTATGTTTTGCAATTATTATTTAAGTTTTATGTAATATGTAAAGCTTTCTATTTATTTAAATTTTATAAATTTATTTTATTAATTTAATTGTTGTATTTACATTTTACAATTTTGTTTAAATCGTATAAACATTGATAGCCGTTGGTAGACCTGAATCTAAAAAATTATACCACTTGAAAACAAACACTAAATTATTTTCATATGTCATAATTTGAAGGTTATGCAAATAACAAACTGTAGTTTTTAGTTTAGAACAACTGTAGAGTGTAGATTCCGAAACAAAATAAGCAAAGTAACAGAACAGTGATAGTGTCAGGAACAGTTTCTTGTAATACATTTAAACATATACTGCTTAATTATAATGAGAATTGAGATCTAGTGTAAGAGCAAGCAGATTTCAACAATGCCTGATATAAAAATAACACCACTCGGTGCGGGTCAAGATGTGGGACGCAGTTGTCTGCTACTATCAATGGGCGGTAAGAATATCATGCTAGACTGTGGCATGCACATGGGTTATAACGATGAACGCCGCTTCCCGGACTTTTCCTATATTGTACCCGAAGGTCCAATAACTACTCATATCGACTGTGTTATTATATCCCATTTTCATTTGGATCACTGTGGTGCTCTGCCATACATGTCTGAGATTGTTGGCTATACAGGACCGATTTACATGACGCATCCCACAAAAGCAATAGCACCGATTCTACTAGAAGACATGCGAAAGGTGGCCGTGGAAAGAAAGGGCGAGTCAAACTTCTTTACTACACAAATGATTAAAGACTGCATGAAGAAGGTGGTAGCAGTCACATTACATCAGAGTGTCATGGTTGACAGTGAACTAGAGATTAAGGCTTATTATGCTGGTCATGTACTTGGCGCTGCAATGTTCTGGATTCGTGTTGGCTCCCAGTCAGTTGTATACACTGGCGATTACAATATGACACCCGATCGACATTTGGGTGCTGCCTGGATTGACAAGTGTAAGCCAGATCTTTTGATATCTGAAAGTACATATGCTACAACAATTCGAGACTCTAAGCGATGTCGTGAACGAGATTTTTTAAAGAAAGTACACGAATGTGTCGCACGCGGTGGTAAAGTTTTGATTCCTGTCTTTGCATTGGGACGAGCCCAGGAACTGTGTATTTTACTGGAAACTTACTGGGAACGCATGAATCTAAAGTATCCAATTTATTTTGCTGTAGGCCTAACAGAAAAGGCAAATAATTATTACAAGATGTTTATTACCTGGACAAATCAAAAAATTCGAAAAACGTTTGTGCACCGAAACATGTTTGACTTTAAGCATATTAAACCATTTGACAAGGGCTACATTGATAATCCAGGAGCAATGGTGGTATTTGCTACACCTGGTATGCTGCACGCAGGTCTTTCGCTGCAAATATTTAAAAAATGGGCACCTCATGAAAATAATATGGTTATAATGCCAGGCTATTGTGTACACGGTACAATAGGTCATAAGATTTTAGGCGGAGCAAAGCAGGTTGAGTTCGAGAATAGACAGGTAGTTGATGTGAAGATGTCTGTGGAGTATATGAGCTTTAGTGCTCATGCTGATGCAAAAGGCATAATGCAACTTATACAATATTGTGAGCCTAAAAACGTTATGTTAGTGCATGGTGAAGCAGTCAAGATGAAATTTCTCAAGGAGAAAATTCGTGAAGAATTCAACATTGAATGTTATATGCCTGCAAACGGTGAGACATGCGTTATTAACACACCTGTAAAGATTCCTGTAGATGCTTCGCTAACACTTCTGAAGGCTGAGGCTAAAATTTACAATGCGCATCCACCAGATCCGAAAAGACGACGTCTAATACATGGAGTATTAATTATGAAGGATAATTGTGTATCTTTAATGGATCTTGAGGAAGTTTGCAAGGAGGTTGGAGTAGACAGACATATTTTAAGGTATACACCGTTTATATATAGTGTCATATTTTTTAGATAACATCTCTTTGTTTTACGTAGGTTTACTTCAACGTTGAAGCTAGACGATCATGAATCAATTAGTCGAACCAGTGAGAAATTGTATGGACTTTTAGAAGAAAAATTGGTCGACTGGACGATAACAATGGCGGAAAATAATAAGATTGTTGTTGAATCTGTGGAAATCGTCGTGACAAGCGAGAATAACGATAACCACAAAACAGTATTGGTTTCATGGACCAATCAAGATGAAGATCTTGGTGCATATATTCTGGGTCTTTTGCAAAATATGGGATAGGTTCTAAAATACTAATGCTTCAGTTTTATTGCTATATTTTGTTTATTACATTTTTTTTAATTTTAAATATTACATACAATAATTTGGAATTAAATTCCATTATCTTTTGTATTTATTTAACATTAGTTGAATTTAAATGTTTATTAATTAAATATAGAAATATATAAATTCCTTTTATACATATTTTCGTTTTTTCTTTTAAATTGGATGGGTGTGTTAAAATAATCTTGTTGAAACGTTATTCATTTTCATTTACGATTTATTTTTTTTTAATTACAAGGTCTTTCACAAATTGAAATGTTAACACAAATATTATTTATTAAACTATGTACAAATATATAATAACCAACCGCCGCCGTAGCACAATCATGCATTATCGTTTTGCAAATTTCGCATGATGTGCACGACTTGTGTAAACCCGTTAATAATTCACGAAACATGTGAATGTCTCCACACTGGATTAGGACTAAAAAAAGGAACCACTGAGATTGTATGTATAGTTCAGGATCATGAATAATGAAAAGGTAACATATTGTCATCACGCCCGAAACAAAAATATCGATGATTACATGCATAAAAGTTCAGCGAACTATTACAACCCAACTACAATAAAATACAAACGGAATTTAAAACGTACCACACATCGTGTATTTTATATTATTGTTGTTTCGGGGCGATCATTCGTGAAACAATAATGCAACAACGTCGTTTATTTGACATAATGCACTACATTATAATAATATGATTTGTTCCTAGTTTTAAAATTGTGGGGTGTTTTTTTTTCAAACATCGTTTTTGACAGTAACAATTTAATTATGTTGTCTGTTACCGTTTTATTAATAAAACAAAATGTTTCTAAAAAGGGACTTAATTGAATGATAATCTGGCAACAGTGTCGGTGGTTCTGAGAAAAGTGAGATATTTGACAGCAGACGTGACGTTGAGAGCTGACAACCGAAATACACATGAAAATTTTGACAACTGACAACACATACATATTTGATAACTGAAAACTGATAACGTTGAGGAGGTTTGAAGATTAAGGTAGATGAGGATATTTTATATTAGACATAAATAGCACTTAAAGATAATAGATTTTAGATTGCTGAGATCTAAAAATCAATGTAAGAATACACTTCGATAACTTGATGTATTAGTGTTTATTTATTTGTAATTATTTAACTCATATATCATACATAAAATACACGCCAAATAAATATTTTAGTAACAACAATTTTACCAAAACACATACAAATTGGTAAGAATGGCTGCACCACAAGCTCCGAAGGCAGCCCAAGGGCTTGTCAAGAAATTCCTGGATAGTCTCAAAAGCAAAGAGTTTCGTGACTATTTGATGAGGTAATTTACGTGACCCTAATATAAATAAAATTAACCTGTTATCCAATGAAAGCGACAGCTGCATATAATTAATTAATTATGTAATGATTTTGATAACAACATTTAAATTTTAAAATGTATTACATTTGTATAATTATTTCAAAGCACACATTTCTGGGGTCCTGTTGCAAACTGGGGTATCCCGATTGCTGCGTTGACCGATATTCGAAAGGATCCTAACATTATTAGCGGAAAGATGACATTAGGTATGTGAATAATGGATTTAATAATTCTATTTATTAGCATTAATCTATTTTCAGCCCTTTGCCTCTATTCGGCTGTATTTATGCGATTTGCCTGGAAAGTTCAACCCCGAAACTTGCTGTTATTCGGGTGCCACATCACAAATTTTACTGCACAGGGAATTCAAGGAACCCGTTTTGTGAAACACAACTATCTCGGTGGCAAAGAAGATGAGAACAAATCAAAGGCATAATATTGAATCTTCTAATATCGCAATTTATTATTTTGTTTTTTAAAATCTAACCCACCCGGTGCTATAAATAAAAGATTTTAGATAATATTTAATAAATTATATAGAAAAGATATCTCGTTTATTATATCCTAATGATCTATTTTGAAATATTCCTCTTTTAAGCCACTACTAATTCATAAATATTTGGCCTCCTTATAATCAATACCGTAGTATATTCAACAGGTTGGCTGATTTTCTATGAAAAAGTTAGATGATATAGCATTTGAGTTAGTTGAGTCATCGATGGAATTGCAGGCTTGATTAGAGTTCATTTTGTTCTTTATAAGACATCCATCTTGAGAGTGTCCGAGTGTTTTGTTATGTTTTACGTACACCAGTAACAATATACGTTTTGTACAAATTGATTTTTTATTTGATCATTAGTAGTGTATATCACAGATTCATAATTCATTTTAATTGAAAATAATCAAAATTGCCATCACCTTTTGAAAACAAACTTTGGGAATGGCGGATAGAGGGTTGTGTAATAGTGCCCTATGGCCAAAACCGTCTGAATCACGCTAAGGGAAAACAACTCTTGGGAATGGCGGATAGTACCCTGTAAAGCTTCAGATTTCGATTTTCATATCGAGCCTGGTGATCGTTTTTATAACATTTACTGTGTATTTTTGTATTAGGCACTATGCATTTTTGCATTTGCTGTCATATTTTTTTTTGCTTTTTTTGGTGAGCAATAATTTTTTTCGTTGTGAAAAATTATCTAAAATCATTACTGATTTTGCTGTATCTAACTTATTATCGTAATTATCATATATAATTCCCTGATTAAGGACAAACATAATAGTAAAAATATATTATCATAAATAATATAAATGTGTTTTCACTCTAAAAATACTTGTTTTAATAAAAAAAATAATTCAAAGGTGTGCCATGAAATAAAAAATGTCATCAGATCTTGAACCGAAAATTCGATATCCATTTAAAAAAAAATCTGTTTGAGTGACACAATTAATTCAACGCCTAAATTTCGTTTCGGGCATTTTATTCAAAAAACGGTTTAGTCAATGTTTCTGTAAACTGAATTCGAATTTCCACAAAAATCATTAAAATAAAACGTTTTAAGTGTGCAGGAGCCAAGTAATCTAACCCTCTATAAAAACGCAACGAACAATAATAAATGGGATTTAAAGGTATGATTAATTTATTTTTAAAAGACCCGCTGAGATACACAAAAACCTTCATTATGTATAATGTGGTTTCAATATCTGTTCCCGTTATAATCATGAGACCCTCGCCAGTCACCAGAGACCTTTATAAATTTCAATCTAAAGACCAACAAAAAAAACTTCCTGGGACTCATAGTTTGGCATTTAAATTGTTTAATGTGCAATATAAAAAAAACATTCCTCAGACAATCTAAATGAAAACAACTCCCTGGCACACAGGACTCGCAAACATAAAACATTATTATGTGTACATAAAGTTCTCATGAAAAACGAATGTGCAAAAAAAAAATTGCAAGGATATTTCAAAGTGACCATCTGTTTTCGCTTGCTTTTCGTATTATTATTTGTTTCTCTATTTTTTTATATGTCTATAATATATGATACAAAAGAAAAGGAATCGTCTTGCATATTATATGCTTTTTATAGAATTATACATAAGATACACGAAACCCCCGGTCCAGTAATAAAATAACATTAAAATCGGAAACTGGTTCTTATATATGTATGTGTGACTGTTTATACTTGTAACAGGGAAAACATACTGCCTCATGCAATGAAAGGTAACCGACAAAATTCATTTCGCTCTCTGAGATGTATATGTGGTATAAGGAGTGTATGGACTGCTCCGCCTTTCGTTTTTTTTTTTGTTTGTATTATTCAAAGTGTATAAAATAAATTCGTATTTGTTAGTTTTTTTTATATCTTCACTATGATGATGTATTCTTTCATTGTTTGATCCCTTTAAACGTTGTCTTGTCTGCTCTGTTTTGTGTGACCATCTCCTTCATCCTGCGCTTTTAGGACCGAACATGTTGTGAGAGTTGATTTTGAATATAAATATATAGGCACATGTTTAATGCGATTGAGAATGGGGGGTTATTTGTTTGGTGAACTATTTTGGTGCACTGATATATGTGTCCCTTGTCTGAAAATATGTTTTTGTGTGTGTGAGCATATTTTTGTTAGAAATAAAACGAAACGTATATAAAATAGATAATAAAGTTTTTGTACTTTATTTAAAATTCTTTGAGAACAACAAATGTATCTAAACACTAAATCTAACAAAACGAAAGCTAGCAAATATTTTAAAATTACATTTTACACTGTAAATATATATATTCTACTAGATTTAGTGTTCAAACAAAATCTTATATTTCATGTCTTAAACATTATTTTTTACAAAAGGCACTGTTAATGAACTAACTATATAAGAAATTAGACTTTTAATCTTATGCTAAATATGCATGTGTATATTGGAATTGCATAGAGAAAATTAAAACTATTATAAAAACATCAAGTATTGGACGGCATCTTGTAAAAGTTGATTTCTTATTCTACATAAAATTTAGGAATGTTGCAACTAAATTTTAAATAAATCAAAATTGGACGGAATCGTTTTAGATCCGGAGAAATTGAGATTCTACATACACAAACGTATAGTACTTTCTTATGCTAGTTTAAATTTAGGTATGTTGCGTTTGATTACATGACACATCTTCTAATTGCGTCTGAAGAAAAACCAGCTAACAAATAGTACACTTGCTATAATTGTAGCACCTGCTTTCATTGCACTAGCTCCAGCCAATCGACATTTGAAAAGATCATATCGAGTCTCTTTGTCTTCGACAATATTTTGAAATTCGGCCTCTACTAGCTGCCCATCGTAGTAGGTGATTAAATCCTCGAATGGATACTCAAAGCCTTGCAGACATTCACATTTGTAGCCACCGGTATCGAATCCTCTTCCAAGGATTGGAACACACTAAAATAATAATAAGAATTTCAGTACACGAAATGGGACAGTTTATAATTATAAACTTACATAAGAGGTTTTTGCATCACACTTATGTGAATTTTTAAATGCATTCGGTACATAGTACGAGTCTTCGCATTGATTGATGTCCAACTGAAGCATGTCCATGGATACGGCTACCACTCCTCTGAAAATAACAAAACGTACATAAGTAATTTCTATTACTAAATCATAAACAAAACTCACTTGAACTCAAGGTTAACTTTAAGGCTATCCCATCCGAAAAATGGTACAGCATATGTGATTAACCACTTCTTCACTAAACCATTACATTCGAAGGATGGCGTTGTCCAGTATCCAGAGTCAATATTACCAGCCCGATAGAAGTTCGGATAATGCTCATATCTGTTAAAATAAAAATATGAAAAAATCTGTTTTACAAAAAATAATAATAATTGAACGTACTTCATGTGAAACTCTCCGGTCTCGTTGTGACGAATCTTTATTTTCATATAAAACTTTTCGAGTGCATCAAAATTGGTTGACCAACGTTGCTTAAGGAATCGATACCACGGTTTGTCCGTGTATACCTCGCCGGTTTTGTTGAGTCTAGCCAAATCGTCAAGTTTGAATTTACGAGTATTCAGCTCTTTTTTATAAGCAAACGGAGCAAACAAAGTACGATTGGTGAACTTGTTACGGTCCCAGTATGTACCAGCTGTCCAAATCCTTGTGTTGCCCAATACCAAGGCTAGAGTTTCTCCAATCATTTGATCCTCCGTCAACGGTTTATCAGCAACACGTTTTCCAGAATACACTTCATTCGGATCAGAAATCTGTAGAAAGGCACTTATGAAATTAGCCAGTCGCAATGCCATTTTGGCTTCATTGTTAAAGAACTCTTTGGCACCGTGACTAATGTCTCCATGTAAAATCAAATCTTGAGGATGGAAGTTCTTGCATGTTTTAGCATTCACGCCATTTATAAACTTGAGTGCTTGATCAATATTTAGCTTCTGTGTGTGTAGTGCGGCTGAACCCGTAGAATAGTTACGATACTGATAAAATGTATCCATATATTTCTCACGTGTATGATATGGTGCCCTTTCCCATTGAATTGGAATCTTACGAACCCATCCAATTTTGGAACAATCAAATCCATTATAATATTGTTCGGATGATGCTCTTTCGACAATTTCACCAAGGAACGGACGACGCACGACACTTGGCAGTCGAAAACCAGGCTTGCAGCGACACTGGTATCCACCCCGACGGAAGCCCCAGCCATGTATGGGTTCACACTTAAAAAACAAAAAAAAACAAATTATAGAATTGTATACCTCAAATTATTGCTAATTACTTACTTCAGTCGTTCCTTTTTTACATCTGGCTGTGTCGGCAAATTTATTGGGTCCTTTATTTCCTTCTCCGGCTGGACATTGATTTATATCTATCCTTTCGTAATCCATTTCCAGAACAGCAATTGCAGTGTATCTAAAAAAACAAGTGTTTTGTTTAAACGTTTTAATTCATTTTTCTTCTTAAATACTCACTTTGGATATTCAATATGTCGAAACTGGGTGTGCCGAGGATATATGTCAGCAATTGGAACAACAGCCGATACCAACCACTTGTTTGATCTGCCACAATCGAAATATGGACGGGTGAATTTTACTGGACCTGGTATTTCATCAGCACCTGGTGGTCCATGGAACGTGAATGTTTCGTTTGTGTTATTTGAATAACGAATCTCCACCTGATACGTAGTCTTGGTATCGTGACGTCGTTCAACGTTATCGGGTAACCATTTGCGATACCATTCATTTATCTTGTAAAAGTCGGATGTATAGTCCTGCGATAGTGAACTGGCCGGAATCGAACCCAAATCACGCACGTCAAATGTATTTAGAGTAGATATTTTTTGTAGATGAATCGGATCATTGAAGTCATCCAATCGGAATGTTCTGGGAGCGAAGCGAGGAAAGGTTTTGTTAAAGAATCCTCTATACGATGACGTGTAAGAACTGTTGGGTGCAAAGTATATAGCAGATGCATTAAGGAACGGATTCGACGAGACATCAGCCACGGTTGATAAAAAGTAGTACATCATACCCGGATCGTATGTGTCATTGATGGCTGGTCGAATGAATCGACTTTGTAGAATATAACTCCAAAAGAAAGAACGACTAAGAGCCATGTTATGAAGGTGCAACAATGCCGTTCGATTCGGGAAGACAGGATTAATGTTAACCTCTTTAATGTCTGGTAAATGGGATAATGAATCTTCAGGTAGATACAGATCACCAAGATGTTGAATTGGACAATTATCGGCTGTTACTTTGTCGAGACGCAGTTTAATTTCATCGAAGGCATCGCGGGGCTGCCATTCATATTGAGCGAGCACACCCACAATCACAAGCACAGCAAACGAGATATACGTTTGCCAAAATATAGAGCCAAGCCCCATTTTGAACACTTATTTGATAAACACTTTATAACACAACATGAAACTACTAAAATTTATAATAAATAAACTTTAAAATGATACTTAAACACAGACAGTAATCAACGAAACGTTAGCGCAGTCTACTAATGTTTTAATGAATGAGGTTTACGCCTTAAACATGGCCACTTGTGCATGGGTGCGTGCGTTGTTATGAATATGATGATTCCTATTTTTCGAGCAGTTTATTCAATTGAATACGGGAGCTCGTAGTACCCTCATATTTGTAAGTTTTATAATTTTAAATCGAATATATTGATTTAAATGATTTATATGTATTATTAATGAGTTCTATTGGTACACATATATACCAATATATTATACAATAATTCTTATTATTTAAATGGGTAAATATTATAATTTATACAGAAAAGTATAATAAATTGTTGTGATATTACGGTTTCCCAATTTCGAGTAGATCGATGTTTATGCACGCTCCTACACGATGATCGACAACGACAAGTGGTTTTCTTACTCGCCATCTCTCTTTCTCTTGTTTATACATGTGATCACTTGTACATTCGGCTTTCGGCATCGGTATGTGTTTGTATTTTGTTGGTATAGTAGTAGGTAGACAAATCAAATGTGTTTCAATCTAGTACATACTTTTTGTATAAATAATTTACTCGTTTTTTCGAATTTAAATTTTAACTTTTCCATAACTTCTGATTATACAAAATACAAATGGACTTTTAAGGAGGGTTGGAGTCTTTTACATGATGTTATTCAAAATTAAGTCATTATAAATATAAAGTCGAACAAATAAGTCTATGTACAGCAACATTTCTGAAATTTTAAAAACACATAAAAAGAATATTTTTTTTTTGTTATGTAATAGAAATGTAAATAATTTACTTAAAATCATTAATTTATTTTGTAGTGTACTATACATCAAATATCATGGGGCTCATAAGAAAGAAATGAATTTTTGGAATTTCAATTAATGAAGATTGTTATAGCTTTAATTAACAAATCTTTCTTGATTGCAATACATACGAGTATAGGTATTGTTTGTAAAAAAGTAATAAAGTAGGAATTTGTTCAGGGGAATTATGGATCCTTCCTCGACCATATATAATCTAATTTTTCTATATTCATGTATGTGTTCGTATCTCATTCTTCATTTCGATAATTGCCCGAAATCAATTTCAAGCATTAATGGCATAAAATTATCTTTCCAATAAAGCCAAAGCTATGGCTCATTCATTGTGGGTGTTTTATGTTATGTAAAATTTCTCTGCCCGCAAAAAACATATTATTTAATTGTTTATAATTTGAGATCGAATTGCTATTTCGTATATTACATAACAGGTCGGCTGAAAAGTTCGTATCGTTTCAATGAAAAACACATTTTTTTGTCAAAATTCATTTTTATTATTCA